>NW_022045965.1:258995-280724 GCF_001654015.2 Drosophila navojoa
TATTATTATTATTATTATTATTATTATTATTATTATTATTATTATTGTTATTATTTATTTATTTATTTATTTATTTTTTGACTATATTTGGCTATTTATTGGTTTAATATTTTTGTATTTTTTATTTTTGTTTTATTTAAAGATGTTGACTAAACTAGAGTCAACTATAACTATAATTAAATAGCCTATAATAAGTACAGAAAATTATTACATTATTATTATTATTATTATCAATAGATGTTTAAAACTTCGATCGTTAGAGAACAGACAGAAGTATAAATTGGTCTTATAGCGAATATAAATTTAATGGATTTAATACGCCTACTTCTACACATATTTTTTTTTCTTTCTTTTTTGAATAGCTTATTGTTGGACTGAAAAATAAATATATATTTAGATAGATATATATTTTTCTTAAATCTTATGTTTATGAAATGTAATTAAAAACAATTTATAAGTAAAACTATTTTATTGTTTATAATAATTGTTTTCATATTCATAATATAAATTGTATTTATTATTTCTTTTTTTACAACAATTTATGTATTTTATTATATGTATGTATCTATATTATTATATCATAAAATCATTTAACATATAACATTTAACATTTTTTCATGAGTTACTTAATAAAACTAATTTTCGATTTTGTTGAAATTTTCAAAATCAGGTGCTGGGCTCCCGGTGGCTTTGGCTGAGCACGTGCCGATGGTGTATTGGAATAGGGCCACACATCGCTATCAAGGCGTCGAGATTGGCATCGTGAAGGCCCTGGCCAAGGCGCTCAACTTTGAGCCGCTGTACTACGCCGTGAACGAGACTGAGCCGGGCGAATGGGAGCAGTCAGGGCACTCGAACGAGACCCACTTGGAGAGGGGTCTGATTGGAGAGCTGGTAATGTGCAAGGCAGATGCAATCAGTGAGCAAATAATCCAATGACCGGCTCCGAGCAGGTGCGTCACCAGGCGCGCATTGGCATTGGGGATCTGCACACGTTCCAGAGCTACGTGCAGCACGTGGAGCTGAGCGTGCCACACAGCGTGGAGTGCCTGACATTCCTCACCCCTGAGTCGTCGGCGGACGAGTCCTGGCAGACCTTCATACTGCCCTTCAGCGGCGGCATGTGGGCAGGTGTGCTGCTCTCCCTGGTCGTCGTCGGCAGCATCTTCTACCTGATCAGCTACTTCAATGCGCTGCTCACCTCCAGCAGCCAGGTGTCGTTCTTTCGCTGCCTGCGCCGCAAGCGGAGCGTCAAGCGGGACCCCCTCTCCTGGCGGCGCCTAAGCTTTCGCATCACTCTGGCTCGCCCTCGGGGCAGAGGACGGCTCCCAGTTGCCCCGCACCGCGACATCTTCGACGACTACTCCAACTGCATCCTGCTCACCTACAGCATGCTGCTCTACGTGGCTCTGCCCCGCATGCCCCGGAACTGGCCTCTGCGCGTGCTCACGGGCTGGTACTGGATCTACTGCATCCTCCTGGTCGCCACCTACAGGGCGAGCCTCACGGCCATCTTGGCCAACCCGGCAGCCAGGTGAGCCTCGCACCTGTCCCCATTTCTGGTCCCTCACTCATGCACTCCTTCTGCCTCAGCATCACCATAGACACCCTCAAGGACCTCAGCCGCGCTCGCATCCCACCCGCAACCGGGGCTGTGGAGAATAAGCAGTTTTTCGCCGAGTCCAGCGACGACGCGGCCCGCGAAGTGGGCGCACGCATGGAAATCGTAAATAATACGGATGACTTGGTGCGTCTAATGGGTATTTCCATTGCACAGATCTATATGTAGACTCTCGACTCTCTTCCCACGGCAGACCAAACGCATCGCACGTGGCCAGTGCGCCTACTACGACAACGAGTTCTACTTGAGGTATCTGCGCACGTCGGGCGCTAGCAAGGGTGTGGCCACGGGTGCCTTGCACATCATGAGGGAGTGCGTGGTCCACATGCCCGTGGTGCTGGCTCTCGAGAAGAACTCGGCGCTGCAGCCGCATGTGAACAGCATAATACAGCATTTGGGTGAGGGAGGTGGGTGCCAGAAAGTCTTCGTTTTCTATCTTCTCAATTTATGTTTCTTTTCTATCTTTCTATTGACTGTCCTTATCTCTTCCATCAATTTGAGTTGCATTTGTACTTCTTATTGCTGTCTCTCACTGAATCTCTATTTAGCTGCCTCTGTTTTGATCTACATCTGATGTACTCTTTCTCTCTGTCTTTCTCTCTCTCTCTCTCTCTCTCTTTCTCTATCTATATTTTCCCTATGGGTTTTTATCCATCGCTCTCTTCCAGTTAATTTCATTTTCTGCCTGTCTCTCAATCACGCACTGTATATCTCTCCTTATTACCCTGCTCCATCCCACGCAATTTGTCTCTTCTGCTGTATCATATTTGGTCGATTTTCGTTCTGTGCTTAGGTATACTATCCGCATTATATCTGCATTTTATTGTCTTTCACTTCTCTTTCTCTCTTTCCGGTAACTATCTCTCTCTCACCTCCTTTTATTTCCATTTATTTTTCAATCTCTATCTATCTCTCTCTTTTTCTCTATCTTTCCCTTTCACTACGTCTCAGAATGTATAATAATAATCTCACTATTTCTCTTCCATTCACTATCTCTCTCATTCTCTCTCTCTCTCTCTGTCTCTTTCCCTCTCTATTTCTCTCCCTCTCTCCAGGTCTCATCTCTAAGTGGCTGCGCGACGCCATAATTCGTCTGCCCGCCGAGGAGAGAGCGCCTCAGGAGGCACTCATGAATCTGCATAAATTCTGGAGCTCCTTCGTGGCTCTCGGCATTGGATACCTGCTGTCCATTGCCGCGCTACTCGCGGAGCAGTGGCACTTCAGGCATGTCGTGATGCAGCATCCCATATACAATGCCCACAATCCCAGTCTATACTACAACTTCAAGCGGCTCTATCCAGATGAATAGCACAACGACGTGCTGAAGATTGATGGCGACTTGTTTCGGAATTTCTACAGCATCCCAATACATATATAGAAGCTCATATTTATATATTTGGCAATTAGAAACATATTGTTCTGTGCACTCATAAAAAGAATTGACAAATGTTTTGTTTTGCTGTTGGCCGTTGGCCGATGCCCGTTGGCCATCGAGAGCTGACGCAATCGATGGGATGGATGGATACCCTTGGATAGCATCGAAATGCCTTATAGTACCATATATCAAATCGGTTTAAGTGGCCTCAAGTACCAAGTGCAGCAATGTGGTTCATAAATTCCGAGACGATTCAATTCGTTCCATCGCATTTCGTAAATAATAATTCGCATCGAAGCACATTAAGCATTATTTGTTTATTGGCCAAGAGTAAGTCCATCCGAATGCTAAATACTCGTAAATAATTCCATTCCATTCGATGCCCAAGTGCCAGACTAAACACTCAGAGCCAAGAAAGCGTAGTCATTAGCATTTCAATAGAAGCGCCTAACTCTGCCCAAATTGCGAGCCTCACAGCACTCGAGAGCCACTAAGAAACCAAGAGTTATTTTTATTCATTATTGCTATAATAGGATATGACCAGGAAAAATACTCGAAGTAGGGCGGGGCTGGAACTCCCTGTTCTCAATATAATTTTGAATGCAATATATATTATTAACATTAATATTGAATATATCCATATCTATCTAATCAAAAAATATTATATATTAAATATCTATATACATACATATATCTTTAGCCATAAATAAAAATAAAATAAATAGTCAATTTCACAAATAGTTTATGAACAAAAATTCAGAATATTTCAAGAATTTTTCGAAAGTATTTTCATATCTCTTGATACTTGTTTCTCAAGTGGTGTCTAAATTTGATGTCTATTCATCTGTCTATCTGAGCTCAAGTTATTTCAATTTTATACTATTGATGGGAATATATCAATGATTTTTGTTCTTACAATAAAAAATAATAATAGCTTTATGTACAGCAAGAAAAAAAATGCTAATAATATTTAAAAAGATTATAATTTTATTAAAGGCATCGTTTTTCATAAACAATTTTATATAAACAATTATCGGCTAGTTTTAATTTAGACTATTAATTGGTATTCCAAGTTTAATATTTATTTTTATATTCAGATTCCAATTAGAAGTTTAAATAACGGCATTTAGGATACTCACTGTTCTGTTTGATATATGTAATATGGGCGGTACTTAAATTAATATTGTGTATTTTTAAAAGTATAAAAGAAATAGAATATTTACACTCTGAGGAATTTAAGACCTAAGTCAGCTCAG
This sequence comes from Drosophila navojoa, assembly GCF_001654015.2. The sequence goes on from NW_022045965.1 coordinate 263,248, forward strand.
TGCCTTGAGAGATTTTTTACCTTGACTACGAATTATATGATATACAAATCAACGGCTACTTTTACTGTTGGAATGTGGGTTGCTGGTAGGGGTAGTAAATCGGAAATTAGAAACATTCGTTTTATCGCAAATGTAGGGGGAGATACTTCACGGGTTTGTTTGTGAATCGTTTCAGAATACAAATAGGATGTGAGATTACCAAATTTCAAATGAAATCCGATTAGCGTCAAATAGGTTATGCTTTATTCATGATAAATAAACAGCTTCCAGAGAACGCTTATCAAAAACCAAAGATTTCACGGAACAGTATTGTTTATTCATATGCTATGCCAAAAAGAACTCAGATCCAAATGTTCTCGTCCGTCGGCTATGGGATGTATATTAAATATTATTCATAATCTGCATTGTTTTGTTTAACTTTGGCTGTGTTTAGCTGCTCTTACTGCATAAAAATTAATTAATTCATTTATCAGACGAATTGCATAACAACAACAGCAAACAACAACAACAGTAATAGAAGCAGCAGCAACAACAACAATGCGATTTCATTATTATTCGTTCATTTCTGGCATTTTTTCTCAGCTTGTTTTGTTATTTCTTTTGATAAATATTTATGGCTCTTTCATTTGTTTTCTTTCGTCTCAGTTGCTGTTGCTGTTGTTGTTGTTGGGGTTCTTTTGTTTACAATTCTATTTTATTTAATTTAATTAGTTTAGCTCTATTTTACAATGCTTTGCTTCAGCTGCCCTGCCCCGCCCCTGCTCATCCACTTTCAATCCCCAGTTCATAAAATTGCGCATTCCTTACACTGTCCAACACACACACAGACAAATACATAAATTCTTGCTGTTCATTTTGTTTAGTTTGGTGTTTTCTTGTTTCTGCTGCTGCTGCTGCACATTACATAAAATCTCTAATTGGCATTTCCGCTTCTCTCAGCTGCTGCTCCAATTGGAAATATCATAGAATAAACTTTGCATTGTTCTGCTTGACTTAAACGAAGCCAAATATATCCCAGTTACATAATTTTGTTTAAATATTATTAAAATGCTGTTCATTTAATAAATATATGAATCTAATATTAATTCAGTTTCTAGCGAGCAGCTTAAAAGTATGCTACATTTTGGTCTACCCATAAGAACTCCCATTTGAATGCTAATCAGAGAAACATTGTAAGTAGGGCATATTAGTTTTAATAAAACTCTCCATATATTGTACATTAAATCATCAATTTTATTTTGCCTTTAGAAATAAAACAACAGTAAACAAATTGCATAATACATTGTTTGAATATTACAAAATTTTCACAATTCAAATCAATTTGAATTTTCAAATATATTGCATATATAAATATACATTTTTAAAATAATTAAAAACCATGGACACCGACACCATTACGTATTATATAGTATGTATGTATATATTTCCATGTAGTTCTAATAATCTATGCATTTTAATCATATTCAGTTGGTTCGGCCAGCAGGCAGCGCTGGCTGAATAAACTTTAATAAAACGTACTTAAACAAGTTAAAAGCAAATACCACATGACTAAATTCTACGCATATAAAACTATATATACCTATATATATATAAGTATTTATTCATATATTCATATAGGCTTCTTTCTGCGTTTAGTCGGCTTTCGATTCGTTTCCTTACAAGTGTTATTCAATTTGCTGAGGCGTAGAAATCGCTTAAATCCGGAACGTATTCAGTTGTTTAGCACAGTTTTACATGGTTTTTAGAGATATCAATTCCTTATTTTTAGAATATCATATCTAGCATCATTGTTCCGCTCGGATTTACCAGCGAGTTGAGTATCTTATAGTTGTTGAACATAGTTTCTCACTTGCATAGACTTAGTATCTAGCTGAAGATCAACGGTAAGTCTGTTGAAGTCTATAAACTAATATATATTGTATACACTTCATTTAAAACTTTTAGCAGCTGCTTTTAAAATATATTTTCTGTCTAAGTTCTATTTCAGTTATGGCGTTTTCTGGACAGCATCGTAAATAATATTCATCGTGCAAAGTATTCACTCAGTTTATTCAAGACATTCAATTGCCTTACTTCAGTTTATATAAATCAAATATCATGTTTGATGTGATATAGGAAAAGATTAATAACTAAATCGCATTGCGCTCGCCGTTATACAATATATAGTTTTGTATTTATATATATAGACTGCTATAATATATATATTTATCACTGTTGCTGGCTTAACTCGATGCTGCTGCTGCTGCTGTTGTCTGACCTAAGCTGTGGCCTCCGCCGTTTCCGCCTCGAATACCTCATCGGACTCCTGGCCAGCCGCGTATTCGTCCCGTTCCTGCTCTGGATCCTCCCCATCCACGTCGTCCTCTTCGTAGTCCTCGGGATACTCGCCGAACTCTGAGGATTCACCAAGCGTCCAGGCATCGTTTTCCATTGAATTTCGTGGGCTGTAGTTTATGCTGCCCGTGATGGTCAGATTGTTGGCCGGGCGAAGGACACTGAGAGAGCGAGAGTGAAGCGCATAGGCAGGAGAAGACAAAACGAGATTATGATTAGATATCGATAAGACAGAGTAGATGATATCAGTTGAATGTATTCAATGAGTGTAGCGAATACAAAACAAGTGCTAAACTAGCGACTAACTAAGCTTTTAATAGTTGTCTTATATAGTATATGTGTGTGTGTGAATGTTGTATTAGTAGTAGTAGTGAAGTATCATTAAGATTATTAAAGCTAACGAGAACACGAATTAGTTTTCAAGACAAGGCAAACATTTGTACAGCTAACAAACAGTTGTTAGATTTGTTATGAAGTTAGTTGACTGCTAGCCAAATGCAAACATGAATATGATATACTAAATACATTGGCTTGTTATGTATGCGCCGAGGTGACACAAGACAAATTTTGATTGATTGTCCTACACGATTTTAACATTTTCTATATATAACATATCTCTCTATATATATGTATATATAGCAACGTACAAAATGAGTTCAATGCAAACAGATAACAAACAGTAACGAGCAACTAGCAACGAGTAACGAGTCACGAGTAACGGGCAACGGGCAACGAGTAGCGAGTGGCAAGTGGCGAGTGGCGAGTAGCAAATGGCGAGTAGCAAGTGGCATTGAGGCAACTTCTCTATTACATTGGCAAACTCGTTGGAACTGTGCAGCAATTCGTTGTCGCTGTCGTTGGATTAGATAGATTCGTAAATGTATAAACGAGTTTATAATCCGTACAATAATTCGTTGCTTGGTTTCGAATTGATACTAGAACTGGGCTCTAGCAACACAATCAAGATTAATTACGTAGGAATTCGCTGTGGTCGGCTCTGCTTGCACCATGTTAAATATGTAGTGTATAAGAAGAGATGTGTTTGCGTGTGTGTTCGGTGTGCTTGCGTGTGTGTGGAAAGATAGTAGTCGAATGTTGTGGTGTTGGTATATCTTGGTTACAGATCGGTCACTAGCACACCATCCGTTGGTCATAACAGTCCACGGCGATAGTGTGAGCGTGATGGTCTACAGAGATAGCAAAGAGGCGGTTTGCGTAGGTTTATTTGTGTGTGGTTGGTTGTTTGGTTGGTGTACAGAAATTAAAAGAAAAAGAAAATAATTAGCAAAATTATAACATAAATTGGGATTATACATTGTTTTAAACTAAATGTCCTACAATTTTGAGAGACTATTTAGATATTTGGAGAGTAGTATATATAAATATATTATGCAATGCTGTGCCTATAAACAGCATCGGGAGCACTACGAGAGATCAAATCGTAAGCGTAAGTGTTTACTGAAGGTGAGTTACGATTAGGGTTTAATTGGTCGTTAGACGCACCTTTACCTCTAGCCGCGATATAACCCACAACCTTAAGCTAATAATAACAATTGAATAAATGGAAAAAATAAGAAATTTACGCTTAAAAATATATATTAAAATCATAGTATAGGCTCTAATAAAGTACTACTTAATAATCCTCACCTAAGAACTAAATGAAATCTCAAGCTACAGCGATCTGCGTATATTTTGAGTATAGCTGCTCTATTTCCTAATGCAGTGAAAGTAAATTAATAACTATATATGGAGGCATAAAGTATGTTTATACCTTTCTAATCAAATTCGTCAATATCGAATAGTTTCGATCTGTCAATTAGGCAAGTTTATAGAATATACATATATAGAAATTATAAATTGAGAGTAAACATTTGTTTGTATACGGACTTGAAAGTAGAGAGTATTAAGAGCTATAAGACTTAAGGTCATATATGCTTTAAATATCAATGTCTTCAATAACTAAGCTATATCTAATCTATAGTAATACTTTTGATTATGAAAAAAAAAAAAAAAAAAAAAACAGTGTAAAGCAGATTGAAGATCGACTTTCAGTCTAATGGGATTATAATTAAAAGAAACTCGTAAAGTGTCAGGGCTCTTAAAAATGATCCTTTTCGGTATTATAGGTATACTAATGGAAATAAGTATATAATAATTTAGAACGTCGAACTAAGCTTACCTAATTAGTTGAGCCTTATTTTCAATTTTATAAATTGAAATAGACTTAAGTTGTTTGGCTAGTAAGTTCTTGAGTAACTGAATTTGATTTGACAGTATTTATTTTTTTTGAATTAAATGGTTTTAAATTCAAAGTAACTGTTTCAATTAGTTCAGCTATTAATGCATATGCCAAAAAGATCCCAGTTGGATTATATTTAGAATTTAGATTATTCAATAGTAGAATTAATTTCATTTTTAAAAATAAGGCTGGGCAGTAATTTCAACATTAGTTGAATTCGAGTTGGTAAAAGTCCATTGATTCTATTAGCTAATTGAAATTACTAGTATTAAAGGGTTATACCTTAAATCATCTCTTATGCAAAAAGTCACATATCTATATTTACGGACTATAAATTATAAACTAATGTAGAGTAGGGGTTTGTTCTCTGTTTATAGGTTTTTTTAAACGGTTCGCTAATTAACGCGTTAAGTCAAACACCTGAACGAGATCTAAATATTTTATATTAATCGTAAACACAGCGGCGCGAGTCTTCCCGCACAGGTGTCGGGCATTTACCTTTCGAAGGGCACATCGCCAGCCACATTATTGTATTGCTGCTGTGCCTGGGCCTGTGTCTGGGCACGGCGCGCCTCCTCTTTGCGGCGTCGATCCTCGGCAGCCGCCTTCATGGGATCGTAGGTGGAGCGGCGCTTCCACATGACCATCTCGGCCTCCTTCTGTTTGTTCACTGTGAACGGATTTTGAAGCGTTTTATGTCAGTGGCTAATTGGCATACTTCACTGTACTTACCTGAGGCATCGCGGCGCACGCTGGATGAGGCGCGCATGCCGCCGCCACCACCACCCAGGGATGTGGTGCTGCTGTTCATCACAGAGGTGTTGGAGCGCACGCTGCGGTTGCTGGCACGCGTGCCATCGCCACGGCTCAGACCCATGGAGGAGGCGCTGGGACTGCGCTTCATTTGCTCGGCCGGCTTGAGGGTGCTCTTGGCATCGTTCTTGCGCAAGAAGTTGTTCGACTGCGCCGACTTGTACTTGGATATGTCAAGGTACTTGGGCTGCACGCGCATATTGCTCGTGGCGTTGGCCGTCTGCAGCAGCTGCTTCTTGGCATTGGCCAAGCTGCTGGGCACCTGCTGGGCCAAGCGACTGAGGCTCGTCTCACGTGGCATGGACTGCCGCAACTTGGGTCCGCAGCCAGAGGCAGCACGCGGCTGGGCGCTCTTGATGCCGCGCCGTGGCAGCTCGGGCGTGTTGGGACAGGCCACCAGCCCAGCTGCTGCTGCCTGGGCAGCCGCACTCAGCTTGCCCGCAGGCGCCGAGCTGGGCTTCGATGGCGTGAGTCCCTGGCCAGTTGCACTTGCTGCTCCACTGCCCGCCACGCGCTGCTTGCTGCGCTCGATGCGCATGAGCAGCGCCTTGTTGAGCCGCGTATTGGTCAACGGCACAGCCGAGTCGGAAGCATTGTGCGTTTGTTGCGCCTGACGCGACCTCTGCTGCTGCTGCTGCTGCAGCTGTTGCTGTTGCTGCTGGTGATGCTCCAGCTCTAGCTCATCCTCCTCCTCGCCGCTGGAGTAGTAGGGGCCCGTGGTGCCCAGCTCGTCCTCGTCGTTGATGTAGTACTGCAGCTCGTTGTCGTAGTCGCTGTACGACTGATCGAAGTTGTTGCTGCTGGCGGACTTTTTCAGCTGCAGCTGCAACTGTTGCTGCTGCTGATGTTGCAGGTGGCGGGCCGCTGGCGGAGTATACAGATTCTGAAAGTTGGGGCGCGCCTGGCGCAGATTCTGCAGCGGCCGCTGGAAGGAGCTGGAGCGGCGCAGCGGCGATATGTCGCCAGCAGACGACGTGGGCAACTCCACGTGCTCCACATCGTCCAGCGAGTTCTTGCGCCGATGCAGCTGCTTCAGCAGATACTCGCCGCTGGTCAGCAGCTGCAGCTGCGCCTCGTTGATGCTGCTGGTCATCAGGGCGCGATGCAGCGGCGAGCGGCGATAGCCCGCCGACGTGTCCAGACTGTGCTGGGGACTGCACTGGTTCGCCGGCGACTTGACCGAGCTGCGGCGCGAGTTCGTCTGCGACGGCATTTGCTCCATGGCTGGCCGCGAGCGGCTGGCACTGCGCGCGCGTCCCAGCGTGTGCAGCGGCGAGGGTATCTTGCTGGGACTCTTTGGCGGCTTGTACGGCTCGCCCGGCAGCTGGCCCGGGCTGCACAGCGCCGGATCGCTCGCGTAGTCACAGTCACCCAGCAGTCGGTAGCGCTCCGCCAGGCTGCGATTCAGCTTAGCAGCTGCGGCATACTGGCGCTGCTGCTGCTGATTATACAAGCTGAGGCTGTCATCCGTCAAGGAATCCGCGCCAGTGTCCGAGCAATTGTAGCTGCGTGTCATCAGTTGCTGGATTAGAGAGAGAGAGAGAGATAGATGATTGATTGACTGATTTTACCGTTCTATTTACAAACTCTGCTCACCTGTGCCTGGGCTTGGGCCTGCGCCTGCTGCTTGCGGCGATTGGCGGAGCTGCTGCTCACATCCTGGGCGAGACTGCGAGCACGCGCATTGCGCGCCCACTCCTGTATCCAGTCCTGCTTTGTGGGCGCCGACTGCAGCAGCGCTGCCTCTGTGGGCGTGGTCGGCGTCTCAGGCAGCTGATGCAGTGGCTGCTGCTGCTGCTGCTGTTGTTGTTGCTGCTGCTGTTGGCTGTTGCTGCTGGTGAACACATTCAGTCGATACTCGGCCTTCTGGCGATCCGTGGCACTGCCTGCTATGGCCTGGGCCTGGGCGTGGCGCAGCTTGGCCTCGTTGCTCACGTACTCGGAGCTGTCGATCTGCGAGGTGGACAGGCTGTGCGAGTGGCGCGTCAGCTTGGGATGCGTGTCCAGAGCCCGCTGCTTGGCCAGCACGCCGCTGGTCGTGACGCTGGTGAAGCAGCCCACATCGGCGGCCGGCGAGCGGGGCGAGGGAGGCGTTGGCGGCGCCTGAGGGTGGAGCGCTCTAGACTTGAGCTGCTCCAGGTAGGCGCCCGTGGCATTGGCGCTGCTGCTGTTGCCCTTCTGCTCCTGTTGGGGCGTCTCATGGTAGTAGTTCACCTCCAGCACATTGCTGGCGCGGTTGGGCTTCACGGCCAGCTGCTTGGGACGCAGCTTAGCCGACGCTGTCGCAGTCGCAGCAGCGGCAGCCGCAGCCGCCGCAGCGTTACGATCGATGTTCATGAGATCCTTCTGCTCCTCGGTGTAGTTGTCGCCGTCGAGCGTGTAGGTGCCCGCCTCGCTGACAGCGTCGTCCTCGCCGCTCTTCATATCGCTCAGTGGAGGATGCGGGCACAGCAGCTCCACCTGCTTCAGCGCCAGCTGCATCGCTGTGGAGCGCGGCGTGAACTGCGCGGTGCGATTGGCCAGCATGTTGGAGGTGCCCTTGGGCGGCGCAGGCTGGGCCGGCTTTGGCTTCTGGCTAGGCACCCGGGCGGGCGGCTCCGTCGTGGCCGAGCTGCGCGGCGACCAGCTGTGTCGCTTGGAGGCGTCCCTCACCCGGGACGCGCTGCGCTCACGAACGCGCATCTTCACCGCTGGCGCTGCCTCGGTGGTGGGCGTGGCTGCCACGGAAGCATCATCGGCCACGCTGCTGGCATCCAGACTGCTGCGCTGCGACTGTCGCCCGTTGGCGCTGTTGGCCGAGCTGCCTTCGCTCTCCAGCTTGGACATGGAGGCTCCTCGCCTGTGCCGGTTCTGAAAGCGTTCCATCATATTCTTGTAGCGCGCCGCCTGAGCCGCCGAGTCGTTCTCCGAGGCGTCAAAGTGATCAATGGTGAAGGCCAGCGACTGCTTGGTCGCTGTCGAAGTCGACGCCGTCGACTCCTCTTCCACATCAGCGGCGTCGCTTTCTTTGTTGCTGTTGCTGCTCGGCCGATGATTCGCTCTGCCCAGCACAGCCGCTGCAATGGAACAAAGAGGTACAATTAAATTAGCATTTATTTACAGTTGCGATCGAGTCCAGTCGGACGGTGAAAACGAATCTAGCTTGCGAGAGCATCATCGCTCTCAGCGCGATGTGCCAACTCAAGTGGCAAGCTGAGCGCGCAGCAGAGCCAGGGCCGGCTCAGCCAGCAAACGGGCGATCGGGCCCCTGAGAGTGGAGTTGGGAGAAAGTGTGGACTGCAGTGCGCACATACAACGACAGTTGAAGCACTTGAAGAAATTACTAATCTTTATAATTATTATATATTAATGCCATTTTACGTCGACATTAAAAAGAGAAATATTGTTGGCAATTTCCGTATATTTAATACAGTCTATATTTGCAAGATTAAACAATTTCATAGACATCAAATATTACGCGATAGACTCGATCATTTTAATATGGGAGTACTTCATATAAATTATAATATAAATTAATTATATATAATTAAAATATGATACAATAAAATTGGGATCATGAAAATAGGAAGTTTGTGCAACAACCAATGAAAAGGTACTTTTTCTGATAATATTTATTATATTTTTATAAAATAATAATGTTAGAGAATCTTAATATTAGTTTCAAATTGAATAATATTTTCTGGTAAAAAAAAAAAAAAACAAAAACTCACAATTCTATTGCTATGAACACCACTTTTTCATATAGTATTTCATTCATAATCAGCTACTTTTACACTAATTTAAATATATATTTTTAAATTTATATGTTCTATATTTCAAAGTGCAATAAACCTTACGTTTGGTTCATGCTACCCTATTTATTTAAATTAATATTTTGTATAATAAGCATTTCTAGCTTGTCGATAATATGTATTGGAATATAGTAAATTATCAATTTACAATTTTGATTATAATTATAAGTTTAAATAGTCATTAAAAACATATTAGGCATTGTACAATAAATAATTATTGGGCAAAAAATACGCGTCTTCCGTCAAGGGCTATATGATGCACTTGACTGCGATCGTGATACGCGCGATGATGGCATTAGTCATTATTACAAATTATTTCTTTGACTGGCCATGCCCAGCATTTTGCAAGCAACGCCCAGGCTGGAACGTGGCAATATGCGCCCTCTGCTTCCGCTAGCAAATTTCTATACATTTCCGCGGCAAAGAAGAAGATAACAAAGCAAAGCGAGTTGAAGAGAGGGAGAGACCGAGGAGACGGGGCGAGGGCAGCTTGAGTGCGGCACCATTTGGGGATCTACGGGCTCTCTACGTGCGTACTCGTGATCTATGCCTGGCTGGCTATCACATATAAGGCCAAGAGGCGGCGCTGCACTGCAACGAATGAAGGTTAGAGTTCGCTGAATTCGGTCAATTGCAGGTGTGGTTGGGTGAGAAGGGATCCCAAGCATTTTTTACGCTCCGCCTAGTACACTGACCATCGAAGTTCAACGGAGCACGTGTCTTCCGTTCCGCTGTTGAGCTTCTTGGAGATGTCCAAACTAACAAACGATTTCACTCAACTAATTTTGGCCGCAAAATCAATTTATTTTTTGTTTTCCAGTTTAATTATTCTATTAATATTGTGTTACGAACAAGTGGAACATGGAGCGTGGAACAGGAAACAGAAGACCCAAAGGCGGCAAAGACTTTGACTTTCAACAGGTTATTTTTTGTAAATATATCATAATTTAATTATAGTCCAAAGACTAATAAGGAGAAGAGCTAAAAGATGAATTCATTTCAATTATAGCCAAGTTAGACAACAGAAATTATAGAGCAGCGGAAGTTTTTTTTTTTTTTATAATTGAATTGAGATTGTGCTTGATATCGTATTTATTTGTATACTACAATACATACATAAATATTTCATAAATATTATTATTGCAGCTGTTATTCTATGAATAATAACATCTTTGATAAGGCTTATTCGCAAAAAAATAAATCCATCTACATATGTTTGAAACAGCTTAGCTTATCAGAATTAATGAAGGAGTATGGAGAGTATAATGCTTGAATTCCATTTGAGCAACTTTAGAAAACTACAAATAACTGTGACTACTTAAGCGACTTTAAATGACCAGCGTATACTTCCTGCTTCTATCAATGTTCCCTTATAACTCTCTTATCAGTATTGGTGTCTACATCCTGCTAAGATTGTTTAACCAGAAGCTATCAAGCAATAACATGCGTAGATTAACTCTTGGAATCGTCTTCATGAATCGAGTTGTTTTGACTATATTTTCAGGTATGTAATTATTTTTAAATTTATTTAAATTGACCGTGAACTCAATTCATCTATAGTTTTTCAAATTAATTTCCCACGAATAGAGCTCTCAGAAAAACTCGTATATCTAATCGTAAAATTAAACAAAAATAATACTTATTCAGCCAAATGCAGCTAACTGAGTGAGCAGCTCTATTGATTCGTATAAAAACAACAACAATAGACATTCTGCGCAGATTTGCAATTTTTCTGATATTCTTATATACAAATATTCTCGTATAATAACAAGCACACTGCCTGTGTGTATATAAAGATATTAATACCGCTCCCTTATGTATCAATATTTATATATAGCCTGCTTCCACATGAACAGTTGGCGTTATGCGCGATAAGAAAACTAACCTAATAACTCGAAATTAAAGTCATATTTCTCTTATAATCATAATTAGCTTAAGCCATGTTACCAACTAAGGCCTCAGGGTGATTCTCTGAAATTTGAATCGTCTCTAGTGACTTAGAAGGAGATACTATCTTGACTAATGCAGGCCGGTCGCTATAAATTATTTAACCAGTTTGGACCAATTGAGCCCTAACATGCTGGGAAGGTATTCTTTGGCTCGAGTCGTCTGCTCGACTGGGCACAAAGCTGATCAAGTCAATTATCAAACGTCGAATGGACGAGGCGATGACCTCAATCAGATGACAATTGATGATCGAATGGGGCGGCTTTCTCTGCTGTCGCCGTGCTGAGCACATATATGTATAAATAAATATGTGTAATCATATTTAAATGAATGCTTAACCGCAGATTTGAGAGGAGCACAAAATCATTTATAAAGATCTGCCATAAAACAGCATTTAAGCCAAATAGAAAAAGCCAACGCAAATCGTTTAGACTGCTTTTCAAGTCGGAACATGACGCAATGAGCGCTTGCTAATCGCCCGATTGGAAGCCAATTGGATGGATGGTCTTGCCGTTTAATTGCTGTGTAATAATGAAAACAATGATAAAACGCTGTTATCGATTTGTTGTTTGCTTGCTTGTGCAAGCCAAGAAGCCAAAGTGAAGAGAGTGAATGCCAGATGGAAACAGCAGGCGGCGGCGGCCCTTCGATTTCCTGCGCTCGACTTTCCAAAAGTTTTTTCAACAACAGCAACAACAAATGGCCCTAAATGGCTCTAACAGCGGTAACAACATTTTTGTTTATTTATTGCAAAAAGTAAAAGCGAACAAGGCAATAAAAATAATTTAGAAAAAAATAACGCAGTAACAAAAGCCGCAAATGCCACTCGACAACAGCAACAACAACTGTAACAACAATAACAAAACGGCCATATTTTTGGCCATGCTGAGTGGTCAATGTAATTACCGTTAGCTCTGGTTCAAAAGAAACAATTGCAAGCAGTCTGTAGCGCAGTGTATACACTGTCGATCCCATTGAGTGCGTCTCACTGAGAGAGTGTGTGTGTGTGAGTTGCAACAAGTGCGCAAAAGTTTCTGTTCTAGTTTGCAACAAAATCACGTAATGCACCAGGCCAAACAATCCCCGCAATTATTTACAAATTTTCCTAATACCCTGTAACAGATATGAGCTATGAGTTGGACTGACTCAGTTTAAAGCCATTATTCATTCTAAAGTAGAAATTAAAATCTTACGTAGAAGTCTTCTCAATGAATAACAAGTTGACTAACTTGACAAATTTAGGGATAATAAAAAACTACTTTAGATTCTCAATTATAAAATAATTAACTTATAAGAATATTAAAGCTTTTCTATATAAAATGTATAGGTTTATTTATATTCAACTTCGTGTATAATATTCGTATAATATATATATTCCAAATAAATTCTAAAAAAAATATATATATTTTTTTGTATGAGATTTCAAGTATTTTGTATTTTCAAGGCTACCAAAATAAACGCTGATAGATGCGAATAGGACTTCAATCATTTATACAGGGTATCTTTTATTTCAGTGCACTCTGTTCCAATCTAAGCCACACGAATTGGTGCAGATAATAGTTGCGATTAAAGTTATCTTGTTTAGTACGTCACAGTGGCTGTGCTGCTAGGTCAAGTGGCATAAAATTGGCTATTAACAAGTGATATCCGGGCCAAAGTGAGGATATAGCTGCTATCGATAACGTACACTATTTAATTAGGCACGAATCTGTTATTAGTATTTTCGCATATGGCATGGATATTGTTGTGCAAAATACAGTCAGTCTATATACAGACTATATCGCAATCGATCAAGTTGAGTCACTCGGCTCACTTTTAGCGACTGAATTGCGTGTACGGCATGAAAATCGGAGATAATGACAACGACTGTTGGGTTTCATAAGATTTGACTGTCACAGAAACAAAACACAAACAAAAGCGACAAAAAATATGAAAAGAGTGTTGTCAAATGGCAGATACTCTCAGAGATTTACAATATGCGATACGGTAACGAGGCGTGAACTTTCAAATCTTATAGCGAATTAAGTAACTGAATCAGGTAAAAGCTATACGATTTAGTTTATTTAGACCAACATTTAGCTTAAAATTGTATAGCAATAGTTGGCTTTATATTTAATTTGATGCACACTGCCTTACGCTTTCATAATACCCTTTCTAAGTGTATTTAAAAAACTGATAAAAAAAAAAAATAATAATAAAAAAAAAAAGATGACCTTATTTTGAAAGTGTCAAAATGCTTCGACGCGCGACTTGGACAACAGATTTGTATCTCAGTCTCTCTATTCGCTGGCATTCAAGAAAAAAAGGCTGTGACCAGCTGAATGGATTACATACTATATAGATTATGTCATCCATCACCCGACTTTCAGTTGGGCTTGTTGCAACGCATAAGTTCCACAGAACTAAAAGGCAACTGTTTTTCGTTTATAGAAATGCTAATATAACAATTATTGGAATTTCTTCAAAACAGACTTTTATTATTGAATTACACATCACGATTTGGATTCATCTAAGGGCTAAGTATGTTCAATTTAAATCGTTTGGCTACACGCCAAAAAATGACGAAAATTCATGAAAATGGCTTTGTTTGCGGCCTTGTGCTCAAATTGATAAATCTACGCACGCTTGATTAGATGCTCAGATTCAGCTACTATATATTTATTTATATATACATATATGTTTATATATATAATGCAAAAATTTTAAAAATGTGCTCAATATGTTTATTCCGTCATCATTTAGAAATCTTTCTTTAAATTAACTGAATGGGAAGCAGTTTAGTATTACTAAATGATTTGTTTGCTATTTAAAAATATTTTTTAGTTATATTGTTCGAATTAAAAAACATAATTTATGAAATTTCTCAATCAATCAACGTCAACAAATAATGACTGATTTTGCATTCTCTTCCCACTGTGCAATGCTCTTTTCCATTATGTTCTTTCATGGGTGTGTTATGTGCTCTGTGTATGCGAATAGGAGTGTGTGTGTGTGTGTCTGAGTATCGTGTGTGTGTGTGCTTATGTGTTTGTTTGTCATGACTAGTGCAATAAATATTTGCGCTAAAGCCGTGGCCAAAACTCGCCAAATAGCTTCATTAAAAATTCAAATTAAAAGCAACAAGAAAAAAATATAAGAGACAAGCAACAAGCAGAAAACAGCAACACAACAACAACAAGTTCATGAATAATGACACTCGGGTTGTTGCTGCTTTCTGATTGCCTTTTGTCAAATGGGACTGTGACGCTAACTGCGACTGCGACTGCGACTCTGTTTCAATTCGCTTACCTTTTTCGGCCGGCGATGGCGGCGGCTTGCCAAGGCAGAACTTTGTGTTTGACTCATCGATGGCAGCGCCAAGTCCTACGAAGCTCGACGCATTTAGCTGCTGCTGATGCTGCAGTCGCGGTGACAGAGAGCCTAACGTCGCTGCCGCTGCTGCTGCTGCCTCCTTGTCGTTTATGATCTCGGCAATCTTCTTGAGGTTCTCGGGTGTCGTGTCGGCTTTCTCACGACCATCTAAGCTGTTGTCGTCCTCGTCGTATTCACCGTTGTCATTGCTGTTGTTGTTCGACACTTGTTTAGCAGCTGCGCCGACAGCAGCCGCTGGTACTGTGGTTGGTGCTGCTGCTGGCGTTACGGCTCCTGCATTTGTTGCTGCTCCCTCAATTGTTGTCGTTGTCGTGGCTGCTGCCGTTGACGTAGTGTCATTCGCGTATGATGTCATATTAATACGAATTTTGTTGGTCTGTTTTATGGGCTCGGAATACAACACCTATTTGTTACTTCTCTCTCTTCTTTCACTTTTTAATTAGTTAATTAATAAACGAGCACGGCATGTTTGCAAATCATGCTACTCATTCTGCCACAGCGAAATCTACTACTATTTTGTTGCTACGCTTTTCGCTGCTACTGCGCTGGCGTTGCTGCGTACGCAAATTCCTGCACGCCTACGTCGAATAAAAGAAATGTTGAAAATTACATAAAGAAATCAAGAACATACGCACAAAGCAGACACAGCACTACACTCAAACACACGCATTCACACATATACGCACACACAAACACGTAGTGTTAATGACCATGCGACGGCATATTCAATTGTTCTGGCCGCGCTCTCAGTCGCCGTCGTTCCTTTTGGTTATTCTGATTGGACAAGCGCATACATGGAATACAATTTCGAGCACTTCCACTGCGGCGACACATAAAAATAGCCAGGTCTCTCGTTGTTTTGCCTTTTCAAGGTTGCTTTTGTTGTTAATCGAATTTTAGCGATGCGTTGTTTGTGTATTTTTATATTTTTACATTGAACATTTTTGGAAACAGCAGCCGACACATACATACATACACGCACAGACACACATAGACATTTACAGTCAAGGGCGCCGTCCGCTGGGACTGGTTCACTGCACTTGCGCTTCCACTTGTACTTGCACTTGCATTGGCTGTTCTTCACTTTTCTTATTCACTGCTGATAATGAACTCTTTCATTACACATTTTTAACTTTGTTCTCGCTGCTGCTTATTAGAATGTTTAACACGCGCTACCATACGCTGCGAGGCATACGCAACCCAAACGCTTACTCACGTCCGTACAGACACAGTTAAGACTGAAAGAGTCGGCAGCAGTCTCTAATGTGTTTTGGCCAAAAGTGACGTATGGCAACGGGTTGTGAGAGAAAATTCGAACGTCGAAGAGAGCGCTACAAAACAGCTGCTGCGCTCGCTCACCAAACCGGTGCTGCCGTTGTTGGTGAGAGCTGCACAGAGTTGCCGAGTTGGCATTTAGTTCACGGAACTAGTGAAATGAGCAGTTTGGATAACAACATATGCGTACCACAAGTGACGGAGCAGTTGTTTTATATATAAAATGTTGTACAATACTTAATTACTTGATTAAGTCACATTACTTGAATTTAAAAGCTCACAAGTATTAGAGTCTACTTATAGCAACTATTGCGCTCACATACATGTTACCTCTGTGGCAACGCTCTACACATAACAGCGCGCACAATTTGTTTGCTTTCGCTCTTTCTCACCACCCCCAATTCGCATTCACATAGCAAACAATTGATGACGCACTAATTGTTATAAATAAGCTAATGAATCCACTAGTAATTGCAGACAACGAGCGAGACATCAAATCAATGTTAATTAGCTGTAGCTGTGTACAACACAACCAATGCAATGCCTTAAAATTCACGCTTGAATGAGCTCAACGTATTTCAGCGCAGGCAGTGCATACGACAGGTGGCCTTCGCATGGCACATTGCGGTCTATTTTTATAGCGAAATTTGAGCATAGAATTCCGTTTAAAATATCAGTAAATAATAAAATGATGTTAAACAACAGCTGCAACTGGACAATTGGCAGACAGACAGCGTCAACAAAAACAATTGCCGCTTAAATGATGAGAGCGCCGTTCACACCCGTACAAACAAACACGCCTCTCTCTTCTTTACAATATACATCGCTCTCTTTAATTCTCTCTCCCTTTGGTATGCGCAC
This sequence comes from Drosophila navojoa, assembly GCF_001654015.2. Next base: position 279,880 of record NW_022045965.1, read on the forward strand.
GCTCTACGCATTTTTGTATGGGTATTTTTACTGCCCCTACACTTGTTCAGCATTCATTTTTCTTCGTGTTATTATAGCACTTTTCTTTGCACACTTGATGCTGTTAAGCTTAATGAACACTTCCACAAAATTTACGTATTAAATTATTAACATTTACTTAATGCGATGTGCAAGGAAAAACCAGCGCCAGGAATCGCAACTTTTCGCGTTTGTTGTGCCAATCAGACTAGAGATGACTAAACAGCCGATATATCGACCCTTGCGATGAAAGAGTGTGACCGACTGCGCGAAACGAATATATACTAAAAACCAAGTGCGCGCGAATAGTATTAAAATTCAAATATTATCACGGGTATTTATTTATTTACAAGAAAATATAATTAATATTTAATGTTTCATTTAAGATATTGTTATTTTAAAAGTCCAGGCATATTCCAGTCCACGCTTATCAATATGATGCTTGGGTGGAAACACAATTCGCAATTTATTATGAGTTGCAGTCCACTGTGGATGGAATGGTATGGAATGCTAGTTAGAATTGTTGAGCGCGAAATATTTATACAAAATACTCACATTGATTTGTGTATTCCCCATTCCTAACATTGATATTTTCGTAGTTTGTTTATTTATGACTTCGTTTTCCATGCCAAGGTCCAGGCCGGTAAGCAGAACATTGCGGAAAATACTAATGTCTTTACCCAGCGGATAGATCTCGAGTTCGTTTGTATCGTAGGGATATTCTAGGACAAAGGCATATATGACGGCGGTAGTGGAATTCGATTCCTTGCCCTGGGTATACCAAACATCTGGCGTTAGTGTATCATTCTGATAGATCCATGGAGAGC
>NW_022045966.1:0-94773 GCF_001654015.2 Drosophila navojoa
GATTTTTCACTGTTGTTCTTTTGATTAAAACGCATTATTTACATTTGCGACAAAGTCAAAAGGGGAGGGCGGGGTATATAGGGGATAATTTAATGTGCGACGGGGCAGAAGTCTAGCCGGGTGAGGGGAAATAGAACAGCGGGAGGTGAGAGAACGGTCCTCGGCAAAGGTTGACAAATTGCGCAACTGTCAGTTGAATTTAGTTTGGTTTTTGCATGCGGATCTCGTTGGGCTTTTTCTTTTTTTTGCATTTGTTTCTTTTAGCTTAATCTGCCTTTGCTGCTGGCTGGGCAGGTTTTAGGATCTGCTGGTGCAGTTCCTGCCAGCCCAAAGTGCCAGAGTGCCAAACTATGGCGGATGCTTTTGTCCGCCATTACACTATTGATTGCTTCCTGTCAGCCGCAGAGCGAGACAAACGGAAGTCGCCAGCGGATGTTGCCTTTGTTGCCCAGTTATCCTGTTATCCTCCTGTGGTCCTGTCGCGCCTGGTCAGGCTGACCGACATGGGCTTTTGTGTGGAATTCGGCAGCACTTCACATAAGCAGCTAACCAGTGAACCTTCCGCCCTTGTGGCATTCGATGCGAGATCCGTGGAATACCGTGAACCCGCGGCTTTAACGCCCTTCACTTCACTCATGGCTGCTGTGTGTGTGTGTGTGTGTGTGTGGGGTGTGTATATGTGCATGTGTGTGTGTTTGCCATTGATTCCATTGCGGTCAAGTAGCATAGAAGCTGACGTGAGGGGTTCAGGGAGGAGGCCATTAAACGCACTGTTGTACGTCTGCTGACAGCCATGGGTGGGGCACTCAACGGGAATGACAATTGTAATGAGCCAGAGGCCATGATTAGCAAACTGTAATTGAAGACAAGAGTCAATAAACTGAATCGAAATGGGGTCAAAACTTTAATCATTCGATACACTTTCGAGTGTTTGAGCAGCTCTTCCGCTGGCAGCCAGGGCAAACTCCAATAATAAATTGGAAAGCGAATGGGGGGCAGGCAATTAAAAAACGAAGAAGAAGAAAAGGATAAAAGTAAAATAACCCCCTTCCCCCAACTATTGTATCGATTAAAGTGAGGCCAATCGAAATGCGATTATGGCTGACATGTAATCATTCAATATTCATGAGTGTACTCACATCCAATCGCTACACGAACGGATACCCCATCAATCAACTCGGAATTGCCGTTGAGTCACATTACGTGCATACGAAATACTCACGAAACTAATTGCATCAAAGTGGCCGAAGCGAGGAAATTCGAGTGGACTCCGAACCGGATGTGCAACAAATTGTATTATGGCAGCCGCTGAAGCGGATTCCCAATCAACGAGCTGCGATATATCGAGTGTATACGTGTATATAGTATATCGTAATGGAGAGCGCGAATTGGTCAAATTGGTTGTTAATCATATGAATTCAAGTTGATTGCGCACAATAAGAGGCCAATAGACGGAGTTTAACTTGCAAAAAATTGAGGCGCAGCCAACTTAACAAGCCTTGGAATATATGTACTCGTCGTTGCCGGATGGTTTCATTTGAGACTTAAAGTAAAATTCGGCAGGTAAATGAATAAATCATAAAACTATTACTAGGTATTACCCTTATTATTGTATAATAATCATTTGAATGATTCGAACCCTGACCCCGTCTCATGTAGGCTAGGCAAATTGTGCAACTACAAATTGTTAATTATTATAAATAGTTTGCAATTTACTTTAGGCATAAATTACAAATTGAAATTGAAGTGCGTGTGCTGGCTCCATGGAGACACGGGCCGCGTGTTACCTAGCGACACCTGGTGACTAATTTATGTTCATTAAGCAGGCGTTAAGTCGCCTTGAGAGCAGCTGCCGTTGTGCTCATTTGCATACATTTAGAGGCTGAGGGGGAGGGCTGACGGCTGAACGCTAGGCGATTGCCAAAAGCGGCTCACAACATGCACATGGAAAGAGACAGGTGCAGCGAGAGAGAGATGGAGAGAGAAAGAGGTGACAAACCAAAATGTGTAGTTCGTGTAATTTTGGGGTCGTTGGAGCTGCTGCTCTTGGCCAGATTAATATGCAAATTCGTGTAGCCAGCGAAAGGTGCAAGCGAAAGTGGGAGATAGAGAAACAGAGGCGGAGTTGGAGCTTTAAGAGATTACGCGCCTGTAGCATGTACAGCAAGTGGCAGGTGGCAAGTGGCAAGTGGCAAGTGGCACGTGGTGTGGGCCGTGGGGCGTGTGGCAGCGAGGCAGACACAAAAAATCAATTTGCAGCGCGCTCAGCTCGACATAAGCTCGTCTCGCCCCCTTTTTTCGCACTCTAATTTGTATGTAGTGCATTTTCGTGTTCATGTCCAGGAAATGGCGAGCATTAAAGCTGAGGAGCTGAAGAAAACTAAAGCTTAACCAATACACGGCGACAGCGATAGTGTGGCAAGGCTTTGTGCTGGCTGGTAATCAGCTTGAGAGCTTTGCTGCTCGGAAAACCCATTTCACAGCTGCGTAGGGTTTTGGCTGCTGCATAAAAACTCGCGCTCAAATCCCATCAAATCCATCAAAATCATTTACGCAAATCACACCGCACAGGAGCCAGCGAAGGAGCAGGAGCAGGAGCAGGAGTAGGAGCAGGAGCGGGAGCAGCAGCAGGAGCAGCTTAGGTCAGGCACCATCAATGTCAGCTGCATTTGGCTGTGATCCAATCAGGGATCCACGGGCAAAACTTTATTAAAGAGCAGCTAAAAACAAGGCGCCAAAAAACTGACAGCAGCAACAGCTTATGCTATAGGGAGAGCGCTACGAAGACAGCCAGACTGTCATACAGAGAGAGAGAGAGAGAGAGAGAGAGAGGCAGACTGGCTGGCAGTCAGTCAATTGTAGTTGTAGTTGCGTGGCTGCTTGCTCGAAAGTTTTAATTACACGTTCGCTGTGCCACGGGCTACAGGGAATTGGGGAGACTGGGACTGGGACTGGGACTGGGACTGGGACTGGCACTGGTCTGGTACTGGGGGATTGCCCGCTGCTCCAGGGCCAACAACAAACATTTTTGGCATGGCTGCTCTTCAGAATGTTACGCCTGTTTGGCCTTGGCTATTGCTCGCTTCGGCTGCAGTTGCTACCGTGCGGTTGCTCGTATTTGCTAGGCGACAGAGATTTATCACTCCAAGGGCAGGAAACGGGCGTCGGGACGAAAGGATGCAGCAGCAATAACAATCAACATTGTTGGTTCACTAAAGAGTTGAGCAAAGGGAAGCAGGGAGTTAAAGGAAAGTTGAGAGGCAGATAAACTAAAGGCTAAAGGCAGGCAGGAGAAGACAAGTTCAAAGTTTTCCAGAGCCTTGCTATAAAGATTGAAATGATGTAATGCTGAAATGATAAAAGGAGAAGGAAGAAGGAAGTCTTAATATGAGAATAATTTGAGCTTTAATGTGGCATTTATAAAACTTAATTTCATTAAAGCAGAAGAACTTGTGTTATATTCATAGATATACAGTGTAGTAGACACATTCCCTATTACTCCCTATTAAACTCTTTAAGCCTTGATGATTTGTAACTCTTTAAGCAACCCACTGAATCGGCAATCGCATTCTGTGGGTGACTGCAGCAGCAGTTGGATGATTGGGTGGTTAGTTTTTTACTACAGTTGGTTACATTCCGTTGCCCAACACTGTAAACAAGCGACGGGGCTTGACGAGCAGCGAGAAGCGAGCGGAGGCAGTGCGCGCGGTTTGTCAGCTTGGCACGCTGATGATGGAGTGCGGCATTGTTGCATTTTAATTGAAATTTCTTTGTGAACTTGCTGCAGCAGCAGCAGCAACAACAACAGCAGCAGCAGCAGCAGCAACAGCAACAACAACAATAATAACGAGCAAGCAGTACAGCAACAACATAAACGTGTCGCCAGCAATCACACAGCAAAACAACAACGCCAAAGTAGCAATAATAATGAATGAATAAAACGAATAACAACAAAGAGCAACAGCAACAGCAGCAACATCAAAAACAACAATAACAATTGCTGTGCAGCCTTATTGCTGCTGCTGCTGCTGCTCTTGATGTTGCTGCTCCTGCTGCTCCTGTTGCTGCTCCTGCTGTTCCTGTTGCTGCTGTTGCTCCTGCAGTTACGGCTTCTCCTATTGCCTTCGTACTCCAGCTGCCCATTGGTGGCGTCTGCACTGACAACGAATCAGCCAGGCAACTTTATATTGAGGTCGGGGTCAACATTAAGAGACGGAGCAGGAGCTGGAGCTGGAGCAGGCGTTGGTAACGTTTGTATTTTTGCGGCACAACGCAAATATAATAATAAATTTCGCATATTGCTGCCGCTTCAGCTATTATTTTTCATAAATGAAACTGTTGTCAATGGGATGTTGCTGCTGTCTGTTGTTGCTGCTGCTGCTGTCTGTTGTTGTTGCTGTTGTTTGTTTGGTTTTTGTCACCGCTTTATTGTTTTTACCGCCCACAGGCTGAATGCCAGGCAATGCGGTCAGTTTATTGTTTACCAGATATGCCGCCACAAAAACTCGGCCCAGACGAGAAGAGAGAGGGAGGGAGAGAGAGAGAGGGAGAGAGTGAGGGAGCAGAACCTGCGCTGCTGCTGGCTGACTGGTAACCACGTAATTTGCCGTCTGATGAAGATTTACGACATGAAAGCCACAAAATAAACGCCAAAACACATACATACATAAAGCAAAAAGCCAATAGACTAGAGGGAACAGCTCCCTGTCCGCCATTCCTAACCAGCCCCTGCAGCCCCCACTCAAGTGGCGCTCTTCATGATGAATGCGCTGCTGCGGCACACCAAGACCAAGTGCCTCCTGGTCTTCTAGTCTCCTACGAATGGGGCAGCCTATTTGCTGCTGCTGGCCATTTATGTAAATTAAGCAACAAAATGCACAGATTTGTCTTCTGGTTTATTAGCCAAGATGTAGCTGGCTGCTTTATGGCCATAACTCACAGGCAGCCAGCAGAGCAGAGAAAACAAAAAACAATTGCAATTGGGCCCTGGAGATGTAACAAACTAAAAGTCAAAGAGAAAGTTGTCCACAGATGAAAACAAATTGTGGGAGTGTGGGCGTGCGGGCGTGCGGGAGTGTGTGTGCACTGAACTAAGTGGGCGCGCCACGCCTACATATATGTGTATCTGCCCTTAATGGCAACCCTATTAGCCAAGGCGTAGACGGGGATTGGAGTGAAGCTGATTAGGAGCTCCGACAACTCCAGTTGCTGCCACGCCTCTCCTCCCACTGTTAACCCACTTTGTCTGCTTATGAATACTTTGTCCAATAAATAATTCATGCTGCAAGTAGCTGTAGTTGTCTGCCCGGAAATGCCACCCAGGGCGAGGCTTGAGTGGCCAAGTGGGCGGATGTGCACGATTGTGAATGATGTGGGAAATATGGGATGTCGGATGTCGAATGGGAAAGGCGGATGCATGCAGTAGGGCACTGGAAGAGCGAGAGAGAGGGAGCGGGGGAATGAACACTCTCGGACAGACGGATATGTAATGCAATTCACGAAACCAAATGAACGGTTTCAGCAGCCTGAAGTACAGCAACTAAGCGGATAAAGGACTACACATGTACCCAAATGGGATAGGAAGTGTGTGGAAATTAATGCAGATCATGTGCAGAGGGAGTGAGAGAGACAATTGTAGAGAGAATACCAGAGTAGCAGTTAGCAATTCAGATAACTAATTACAATTGTTCTCCATAACAATGAGCCGAAATGCCAAATGATGAACTCTAATCGGCTCTCAATTGAAATGCAGTTAGAAATTCTGATAGGGGATTAAGGGATAATGCATATTGCTTAAGTGGAAATCAATTAATAAAATATTCGACTAAAATGCATTTAGAATTTGCAGCTGATTCATATGATGAGTATGTGGCTAAGGAATGAATGACTGAAATAAAAAACCTAATGCAGATGAAAGCATATAAAGCTGAATCTCTTATCTGAGTATAGGTAAGAACTCTTAGAACTCAATCCCTATAAGAACTTGAAGACAATGTTATAGAGTAATCGTAGATCATTGATATCTAAATATATAAATCTAAAATTCATTTAGAACCTTTGCTTCAATCAATTCAAGACCCATTCTCAGTTGTTTACACACTTTGACACTTGGATTCATTTATTATCACACCTTAATCTCTGGGCCAACAAGATGCACACAAGCACAGATCGTGAGGGGCGAAGGCTGTGCACAGTAATTAGTTCGTAGTATTATGTCTTAGACTATGACTAGGTAAAATAGTGTTTTAAGAGGGGCAGATAAACTCGTTTGGCTAGTTGTTTGCTTTGAATTCGGGTTGGAGCAAGTGAAGAGTTCAGATTGGCTAAATTCCATTTTCGAGGTACTACTGCAGTTGGCTGAGCGCTTGGCCGGCATGCCGTTTGTAGAGCATTAGCGATATGTTGACCAGACATGGGGCAGCAAGCCAAAAGAGCCGCGTGCCAATGCCCGTTGCCTCACGATGGAAGATGCCAGCGGCGCCACCTCGGCCCGTATTGCAGAAGGACTCCTCGCAGCAGGAGGTGCACGCATAGAGCTTGGTGCGCTCCCCAATCACAATGCAGCCGGGCTCACAGTTCACAGTGCAGCGACGGTCCAACGACCACATCTTGGGCGAGCTCGTTGAGTTCTCAGTGCTCGTGGTGTACGAGAAGCGTTTGACCTATCGAAAGAGAGAGCAACGATTAGAGTATAACTACTCCATGTACCCTATTTAGTTCATACCATGCAGATAAACTCCTCGCCCTGGCATTTCTTCATCAAGGACGTGTCATTCCGTTCGAGCACATCCACACAGCCCGGCCCATCGTCCATGGTGTCGCAGGCATAGCACCAGAGCTTGTTCACCCGCTCAATGGCCGCGGCGGTGCGATGTATGTGCCCGCCACTGGTCAGCGAGGTGCTCAGGCTGCCCGCGGAGTTGGGTCCCGATGCGGTCGAGCTGCCTGTGGTGGAAGTGCCAGTCACTACACCAAGCAAATACAGAACTTTATTGATTTTCTACCCGTCGAGGTGTAAAGGTCGCTTCACTTACCGTTGTTGACGCAAGCCGTGAAGACAATGGAGCAATAGGTGAGCACTAAATAGGCGAGCGTGAGAGGCGCTCTGGACATATTGTGGCCGCCAATTGGACCACGATTGGATGCCTGCTCCGCCAGCTGGAAACCCTATTCTATAAAAGACGAAGAAAACTTGTTGTTTATGTGCGGAGGCCAAACGACTTCATTTGACAGCGAATGTCAGAGTCGTAAGAGCTGTCAAAAGGGAGACATGCGCACTGGCTCTAGTGGGCCAACGCTTAGCAAAGACACAAACCCGGTGGCAGCAGCACGAACCAGTTGAGAGTTTTACAGGGAAAGAGTATTTAGTGGGAATGGGATCTTCAATAGACAATGATAAGGCGCTTCGTTTAGTCGATGGACCCAATCAATTACTTCTGCTTAATTATTGGGCTAACATTCAAAATTTGGACAAATCAATAAACAATGAAATCTGTAACACATTCGGGCCTCAATAGAGACGCAAATATTGTAGGGCCTGGCGACTTTGCATGGGATAGAGCTCGCCTATGTTGTACATGAGATCCACAATGTGAGTGGGACGCAGCATGCGCCAGGGCATAAATTTGAGAGTCTTCTGGTCACAATGGATATCCTTGTCCACCTCCAGAGGCAGCGGCACCTCGTTGTAGAGCATGCGGCCATCGACGCTGCGCTGCAGGGTGCAGGGCAGGCCAATTTGATCGGCAAAGCACTTGAAGAGGATGGCGCGCTCGAACTGACAGCCGCTGTGCACAGCGCCGATCGGAATGAAATTGGTGTGTAAGGTATGACGAAGATGCTCCAGGTGACAGCGCACCGTGTGGCGCGAGCACTCTTCCGTTGTGTTTATATCCAAGATCTTGATGTCCTCGCCCATGACGCTGTTCACGGCTTCGGCTATAATCTTGCTGCGCTTGGCCACATTCTCAAAGTCGATGCTGCGTCTGATCTTGTCCGGATTCTCTACAAGGCCATTCAACTAGACGGCGAGATATTGTTAGCTAGGTTTAGTTGGGCCTAAAATACTCACGGCCAAGGTCTCGTTGAGTGCTTCGAGGTACACCGGCAGCTTGTCATCAGCTGGCCGCTTGCAGTATTCCCAATTCTGATCGCCCGCATTGTCCACATCATGCAGGCAATGGGTGGGCACACAGACAACGTCCTCTGCCAGTGCTGTCGGTCGGTCGAAATTAACCACCAGCACCGCCTCCAGAGGCGAGCAATCGTGTCGCAAAATGTTTTGAAAGCAACGGAAATCTTCGAACTTACGCTTCGACACATAGAAATCTTTGCCAGCCGTAATATCCGTAAAGCCCAAGTAATTGCGGATGCAGAACTTCATGGTTGGGCACTTGGACAAAATGCTCTCAATGGCCGGACCCCAAGTGGACACACAGAACGCGTGCTTCTGGAAGAGCATCAATCTGTAAGGAAGTAACTGCATGAGTTTAAGGGCCAGCCAGGGGGATTGCTTAACTTACACCTCCAGAATGCCTCGATCGATGTAGGCATCGACGAACTCATTGAAACGTGTTGTCTGCAGTATGAAATTGGTCACAGCTGTCTTCACCAGATTGGAGAGGGACTTCAGAGCGCGCTTCATTGAGGAAATTATGTAATTTTCGAGCAGAACCTCTCGAACAGGTTGCTCGTCAATAATAGTGCAAAGGCAGCGAAATATGTTGTGGACCAATATAGAATGAGCATACGAGCGCTGTTAGAAGAGTAGACAGTCAATCGATTTTTATCGACATATGTATATATATGTTTGTATATGTACATCAACAAATTCGATAGCTCAATGTCGATAGAAGTGTGTTTATCATGAAATGTATATACATATATGTAGATAGAAGATATTTACCATAAGTAGCTGGGCAATTTGTTCAGTGAGTTCTGTATTTTCGCCAATAGTCGTACGATACTCATCGTTGTCAGCCAAACTCTCGATAATCGAAAGCAGCGATAGTATTAGATCGATCGATAGCTCCGACAGCCCCTGCTTCAGAGTAATTACCAAGGATTCCGCGATGTTCAGTTCCATTAACTGCTCAGCTGTAACACGGAAGGCGTTAACCAATAGACTCCCAATCAACTCGGCTGCCTGTTCTCGTGTCTTAATGGACACGTCAGGTGCACGAAATAGGCTAATGAGCCGGGACAGAGCTCCATTCTCATACTCGGCAACAAAGGCGCGCAATGCCTCTGGATGGGCGATCAGGCGAATGATACCCATGATAACAAATGGGGCTGGCTCCTGTTTGCTCTTCATCAGGCACTTGATGAACATGTCCGTAATGTTGGCCTTATGGATGCGTGGCAGATATTTTTGATACTTGGCCGCCTCGGCGAATATGGAGATGATGGCGCAGACGACTTCGGGTGGCAGAGTGTCCATAATCTCCTTCAGATTCTCCACCATCTGGTCGAAGAGATTCTGCTCGAAGAAGAGCTTAGTCATTTTTTCCGAACGCAAAGCCGTGGCCAGCACCTCAATAATGCCAAGGGCATCTGGTGCCTTGGGATCTAGGCAGAAGGCCTTCACCAGCTGCTGGAGCACGAAGAAACAGCGATGAAGGGGCTCGAAAACACTTTCATCGCTGGTATCGGCCAACAGCGTCTTCAGCACTTTGATGGCCGCCAAACGGATCTCGAGGAAATCATTGGTCAGCTCACAGACAATGCGATCGACGGGGAATCCCGGAAGTGTGGTAAACTCCAGCATCTCCTCGGCGCTTTGAACTTGGAGAATCTTATGCAATGCCTCAATGGAATTGAAAACCGTATCGGGATTATCCGAGCTAATGAATATGTTCTTGAACTTTTCCAGGAACTCAATATTCTCAATTATACTCTGTGCGACCTTCGGATCGCGAAGACACAAGTTGACTATATAGGTCAGATATTCTATGCAGAACTCATCGTTCTCCTTTAAATAGAATCTAAACGCCACGTCGAGTAGCGTTGTCGTCTTTTCTGTATCGTATTCCCCCAGTTCCGTGTTATCCAAGATGGCAGTGATAAGGAATAAGGCAAAGCGTCGGATTATAACACTCTCCGCATCGATAAACAGCTCCTTATCAACTAGGCTCTCCAGCAGTAGCTGTTGCTTTAGCTCCAATACATTTTCATCCTGTTTGCGAGCAAACTCCGACAAATGACTGAGTACAACTTGAAGGACGGGCTCCTCCTTGGAGCCAAGCAGCAATAGGGATGTCTCCAGATTTTTTATAACAACACTCAATGGGCTAAACGAATTTTCCGTGAGTTTTCCACGATCGGGATATTTGGAGCGAGCATCGTAAACTCGCTTCGTTTCGTTCGACATTTTTGTTTAACAATAATCATTTAAATTCTCTAAAGATTTGCATATGTTACTGACTGAAAAAGCATTGAAGGACCATTTTATCAATATTTTTTAAAATTAATAAATTCGTACTTACCAATATATGTACATACAGAGATGCTCAGTAATCACTTGCAATCAAGTATTTTTAGGCAGTAATGTGAGTTATTACAGGCCAAGCAGAGATGGGCAGATGGTTGGATGTACAGTTAACTTAAATCTGAACTTCTACTCTTATCAGAATTCAAGGTTTAGGCGGGACGATGGTTCCAAGCAGGATGCTGGCCCCAGTCATTCCATTTGAGACGTTAGCTCCAGGCAAAAAGTCATTCCATTAAAGATATCTAACATTCACTACACATAATTAACCATATACTATTGTATTACACTTCACATTTAATATGTAACACTCACATTCGAGATCTACAGACAGTAGGCGTCAGCAAATTTTACTGTATTATACAGTAGTATAGATGTGAATAAATAAAATGTAGTCAGTCAGTCTACGGCACAGCCACAGGCGGACCTGATTATTCATCATAAAAAAAAAATATATATATTATTTTTTAAGATTCAATAAATTCGAGATAGTCTTATAGCAGTCAGCAATTGTCATTCGTCAGGGACAAAGGAAATGAGCTTCAACTCTCTTTACATTTACGGCATAAATAACCTTTTACTGAAAAAAAAAATACTGGCATATAAAAATTAAATTTTACTCCATTGCATATTTATTTATTAAATTATAACTACAAGTTTCTTACGAATTATTGAATTGAATTTTGAATTTAACCGACAACAGTTGTGATCGATGCTGCATTCGCAGCAGGTTGGCAGCGCCGTCAATTGAAAAAGAGAAACACATTAACGGCAGCGCGAATGGGGTGGAAAACGGAATGCAAAAGAACGCGACGCTTGTGTTTGTTAGCTGGCGTTTCACAAGAAAAAAATAAAGTAAGCTGCGCTGCGTACAATTTGAATTAATTAATAGAGAAGCTAAATTAAGAGAATAGGCAATCAATTTAAAAAAGAAAAATCGGTAAAGTGAGGAGCTGGAAACCCAAACACAATGGTCAAAAAGGTCCGGGCGAATGCGAAGCGCAACAAAAAAACTAAAGAAAAAGAAAACACTGTGGAGCAGGGCAGCCCCGATGCGGTGGCCACAACGAAAACAGCCGCGGCCCACGGCAGCAGGAACAACGGCAATACCAGCGAGCAGCGGTATGCAGGCCATGGGCCAATGTATACAATTCTCTCGAACGCGCAAAAGTCGGAAACATTTCACAAGCGCTACATCAAGGAAATGAAGCAACTGTACTCCAAGGTAGGTTGCAGTGAAAGTGGACTGCTGGGTTTGAAGTCTAACTGTAAATGTATAACTGTGCTCTCTTCCAGTTGGATCACGATGCCTTCATGTACACATTCATCCAAATGATCAAAACGATTCTGGAGGCGGACGATAGCAATGAGTACGGCAATACGGCACTCGCCTTCTGTGCCAAGTTCGTCACCAGCTTCGAGTCGGAAAAAACACATCCGCTGCTGGCCGAGACCTTTTCGTGGCTGCTCTCGGTGAGTGTCTACTGTACTTGCTTATCGATTACGTTTTGTTTACATTTTGATTGTTTGCTTTTTTCGCAGACAATTTCGAATAGCCCGCACATACGCTATCGCATATGTTTCTTTGTGAATCTCATCCTTAAGCATCTCGGACCGTACGCCGCTCTCGATGACTCCCAGTGCGATCAGATTCTGTACTATATGCTGGAAAGGCTGAAGGATATATCGCCCAGTGTGCGGAAAGAGGCGGTACTTGCCATGCAGCGTCTCCAGGTGCCCGATGATCCCAACGATCAGGTGCTATGCGCCTATCAGTACCATTTGAGCGCGGATCCCTCGTCCAGTGTGAGGCAGTGCATCATTTCGTGCATGGGTCGCAATTACTTAACAGTGCCGCACATACTGCAACGGCTGTGGGACGTGGATGAGAAGGTGCGTCGTCATACGTACATCAACATGTGCAACTATCCAGTGCGCTCCTACAAGGTGTCTCAGCGTTTGACGCTCCTTGAGCGCGGTCTTAACGACAGCTCCGAGAATGTGCGCAAAAATGTGATCAAGTACATGCTGAAGGCCTGGGTCGAATCATACCAGAATAACTATGTGAATCTAGTTGCTGCTCTCAAGCTGGACTCCACCGAGGAAGAGCTGTTGCGCTTTCGACGCGTGGCTCGCCAAATGCTGTTCGTGATCTTCGAGCAACACAAGGACTATACGGATCTGCTCGCCCAACTGCCGCTCACCGAAGACTGTGAGCTGCACTGTTGCGTGCCACGAGAGTCGCTCACCGTCGAGCTTGTCCTCTATTGGCAATGCCTCAGCGCCTACTTGCAACAGGTCCAAGCTGACGAATTCGAGCAGGTGCTCCCAGAGCTAAGCATCTTCTGTGACTATGTTAAGCAGTGAGTGACAATTGTATACACATATCTTGGATGCGTGATTAACTGACCCTTGCTCTCTTTAGATTCTGTCAATTCCAGAAGCCAGATATGGACAAATTTGCTCAGATCGAGTTTCAGAGCATGCTCCTCTCGTTAGTGGAAATGCTGGAGACCTACGATCTGGGCGATGAAATCGGACGTGACAATCTGAAGGAGCTAATATCGCATCTGCTGAGGGAATGCCGGCTGGATCCGAAAATCGTGGCCGTGCTGGTGCGCTGCATGGAGCGACTGGAGACCGATGTGGCCGCCCGTATGCAATATTTTCTGACTATCATCTATGACATATGCGAGCTGAATACCAAGCAAAACGATTTAGTGCACGATCGGGAACTGACGGATATGTTGCTTGAGAATGTGGAGACATCGTTGGTCATGAAGATCAGATCGCTGAAAGTGCGAATTCTCGACCTCGAGGAGATGGAGGATAACTTTGCCATGCAAAAGGAATATATGCGTGCTCAGGCGATCAACAACGAACGAATGATCCTTACTGATGAGTATAGGGATTTGATACAGCCGCTACTCGAGAAGCATGGACAGCTGCAGCTGCCCACACGGCCCAAGCTGTCGAAGCAGGAGCGTGTACTCAAGGGATTGTATATATCCTTTTACATGGTCGCCTCTGAGCACGTACACAACCTGAATCCCAGCCTGTGCAAGCTTTACAAGGTAATGCAGCTCTCTCTCTCATGATTTGTTACCAAATATTTGAATTCCAATTCTCCTTGTAATTGTAGGACTTCATTTGCCGCCACTTGCCTTCAACGGAGCAGGACATCTTCGAGTGGTCCATGAAGTGCGGCACCACGTTCAGCCTTCTGTACGAGGCGTACACCAAGGAAGTGTTCGATGTGCTTGTCGAAGAGTTCTACAAGAACAACAATTTGCGCCTTTGCGAAATATCCGCGCAGTGCGTTTGCGAGCAAATGGATCACTACGGTATCGACTTCTTCATGGATATGGGTCAATCCGTCGTGGGTCCCAAAACGAAGCGGCGGCTCCTGTTCACGAGGCAGGACTTTGACGGCGAGGAGGACATAAGTCAATCGCAAAGTGGCGATCAAAATGCGGACATCATTAGCATGATGGGCTTCTTTGTCGAGAAGGTTGTGGACAAGAACATCCTGCTGGCCATTGTGCGCGGCTTGTGTCGCCTGGTTCTGCGTGGTCAGCTGGACAATCGCCCTGAAGTGCTAGAGAAGCTGCTCAAGCGCTACTTTAATCCCAACACGGGTAAATGCCACAGATTTCGCAATGATTTCGGAACTTATTCGATATTCTATTGTTTCTTAGAGCCCATAATCAACCAGGTGCTTGGCATGTTCTTTGAGAACATTGTGGAGCAGAAGCTGCAGCATTTACTGGAGCCTTGCCTGCTGCCGATCGTGTGGTCTGTGATGAGCTGCAGCAACGATTCGCCGGATCATGTAACCAAGTTCTTCATCGATCTCACAACACAGGTGTCGAGTACGCCCCAGAGCAATATACACAATCGCATCGCGCTCAGCTTTCTGCACTACATTCACAACTTCTACACGGAGCGCAAGGATATGTGTCGCCTGCTGACCAAGGAGCTGACCACGCTCAAGCTGAACGTGCTCAACAACTCACAGTTGAAGGACGAAATGCAGGAGCTGGCCGACAAGTTGATCAATGTAAGTGAATTGAAATAGTGTGCCTTAACTCTTGACTGAATGAGATTTGTTTTGCAGAGTGATCTGGAGCCACGCATGATTAGTAGCATTGAGGACTTTAAAAGTATGCTAAATGGCAGCTTCAAGCCGCCTGCCCGCAAGACCGATGACAATGACAGCGAGGCAGACGCCGAGGAGTGCGAGAGTATCGCAGCCACCACAGTATCCACATCGGACGGCCCTGCCCAAGAGCCTGCGGCGCCAGTTGTTGCCGAAAGCGAGGTACCTACACCAGTGGATAAAACAACAGAAACTGCAGCAGTCACAGAACCAGCAGCAACAGAGGCAGTGCCTGCACCGGCTGCGGCTGCAGCTGCAGCTGCACCTGCAGAACCTGTGCTAACCACTTTCGGGGCCAATAATGAGGTTGGCTTGCGCTTCTTGCGGCGTTCGCTCTACAACTCGGATAGCGAAAGCATAGGTGAATCAAAATCGCCAACACCAACGCCAACGGCAGCGGCAGAGGCGGTGGCGTCAGAGAGGCAGAAACAGCAGCAGAAGGAGGTCACAGAAATCAGTCGTCGCCATCTGCGCAGGGATAAAACAAAGCAACAGCTAGAGCGGGCACTAGCGCGTGCCTCAAAGACGCCTGAAAAGGAACCTGAAAAGGAACCGGAAAAGGAACCTGCAAAAGTCGTGGCTGCAATAGCAGACGAAGAGGATGACTATGTGGATGTAGAATCTCAAGGCGAAGGCGAAGTCGTAGAAGTTGTTAGTCCCGTTCAAAACCAGCCGGTAAGAATTTTTCAAATCGCAGTCTTTAATGCTAACCTAAGTAACATTTGACGTTCTATTCCGTGCAGCACAATGAATCGGAGGAAATAATCGTGGATTCGCCCACAACCGAATCGCTAGATGCAAGCAGATCGGTAAATGCAAGTCACCTGCGTCTGCGCTCGATGCGCAATCGCAACGCGAATGGCAACGCGCGCAATACGCCAGCGGGCAGCAAAGTGAGTACCACGCGCTTGCGCTTGCAGCTCTAGGCAGTGCGACAGGTCCAATCCCAATCCTCGGGCCAGAGCCAGATCAAGAGTAGCAATAGAAGAGAAGAGAGAGCAGAGAGCAGAGAGCAGACAGCAAGAACGAATCGTAATTCTTTTTAGTTTAAAATGTAGCCTGTAACAAATTTTGATAATCCAGGATAAATCCTGAACATTGTTTAATTTAAGCACAAATGATAAACGATATGCACTTAGCATTGACTGAAAACAAAAAAGATGAATTTAAAAAACACGTTTTCAAACATTCAACAAAACAAAAACGTTGTTTTCTTTAAGCCTCGGTCTAGTAACACAAGCTGTGTATATTTATAAAGTTGTATGTTATTTAATTAGTGCTAGATAGTTAGCCTATTTCTATTAGCTTTTCTGTTTAACTTATCTTATTTTGTTTCTTTTGTGATCCTGTAGCGCAAAGTGCTTCATCTCGATATACAAACGCCGTTGCGCAACGGACGCAAACGTGTCCTGCGCAAATCGCTGATTGCAACGCCGACTGCGACGCTGGCTTCATCGTCGCCATCCACGGATTCGGGGAAATCCTCTAAGCGCATTTCGCCACTCCGCAAGCAGCAACGACTCGACGCCAAAGCGACGCCCCGAAGACGCAGCAGCGTGTCAATGGCAACTCCGGTCGAAAAGACGGTACCAGCATCAAAGAGCACAGCGAGTCCCACGGACAGCAGCTGCTCCTCCATCAAGGAGAACACAGCACCTACATCATCTGTACCTGCATCTGTATCTGTATCCGTATCCGCGTCAGCAACAGCGCCAGCACCAAAGTCCAATCACAAGACGCCGCAGCCCAGCAGGAGGCGCTCCGCATCCCATCTGAGCAGCAGCACGCCCGTGAACAGGATACTAACGCGTCACTCGGCGCGCAAGCTGCGTATGAATACCATGTGCATGACCCGCAAGAGGTTATCCCAGGAGCTGAGCATGACCGAAGGACATCTCAAAGTGTCCACACCCAAGCGCGTGCGCCAGGACAAAACAACACACAAGAAAAACAAATCCAGCGAACGTGCCGCAGCACACACAAGCAATTCAAAGAGCTCCACGCCGCGCACCAGGGCGAATGCCCCAGAAGCCCCCATAGCAACCCGCACCCGTCACAAATAGTCTCCATTCCTCTGACCCCACCCCTTCTTTCTGTGTAATGTATTCGATTAAGATATATTTAAATACTTTGTCTCTGTTTTAAATGTTCATTAACCCTGTAAGCTTCATGTATAATACGTGTCATGTTTCAATATACTTATTTAAAACAAATGTGAGTCCTGCGAGATCTATATGTGTCTATCTGATTAGGGATATGCTTCAATAAGTATTACAAGAATGGTCCCCCTTGCGGTTCAGATTATGAGGTCCTTGATCCTTAGATGACCCCATAATGTTTTGATGGCGATTCATAGCCGTTCTTTTCAGGATACTAACGCACCAAGTTTTTTCATCCTGCGCCAGGATTCGGCCGAGTTATAGCTAAAAAACTGAAACGTTGTTGCCCAAAAAACAAAATTCGTTGCATACTCTAGAGGGCAACCCTTTTAAAATGTTAACTAAAATTCAGCTGAAGTACCAGGCGAACAGAAATCTCCAGCAAGCAACCAAGTTTAAGCGAACAAAAATATTCGTTGCATATCCTCCAGGGGCGAAATGGACCGTTGAGTTTAAACCAGCATTTGAACTTTTATTTTACCCGCCATGAAATAAACACACGTTATTTTTGAAATTTTAAATTTGTTTCCGTTTATTTTGAGCTTAATTCATACATTTTTAGGCACTATATGTTTATTTTCTTAGCGCTAACTGGTGTGGCAGCTGCAGCCGTACTGGTGCCGGTAGCTGTTGCCTCATCTGTTGCATAAATTTGATGAATATGCCACTGCGTATGACAGCCGATATAGCTGCAGCTCAGTTCCGGCTATCCTTTGTAGACATGTCATTATTGTTGGATGCATTCAGTTAGTGCTAATTGATCCTTTCGATCTGTATTGATCCAAAAACTGGCTATAGGTATTTAAAAGATTATACAATTAAGAACTAGATACATTGCATTATTAGATAAGTACATGCTGAGATACGTTCATACAGTAGGAGAGGAGTATGAATACAATAGAAACATATTTTGAGCAGTGATTGAGTTTGAGTTAAAGATGTCCTACATTCTATAGTATTAAATAATAAAGGAAAGTGAACTTTAAATGCTTAAAGTTATAAACGAAGACAAGAAGGCCACAAACGATGTTGTTCCCAAGAGGCGCATGGTATACATGATATATATGTGCACATATATCAGGTCTATGTATCGATTTGCGCACTCTTCAGAGCTTAAGTCCCTTCAGCTTCGCGGCTGTTGTCTGCAAATCCCATTCCTGCTGCTGCAGTGCCTCGAATGCAGCGGACAGACTGAGATTCGCCTCAGCAAGTATATTCTGCAGCTTAATCAATTTAATGGATTTGTGAACATCCCAATTGATGAACTCCAGGGCGGCCAGGCAGCGTATGGGTGTGCTCTGTGTGGAATATGTATGCATTAGTTGCGAATATTAAATATATGTATATTAATATTGTATTAAACTTACGTCTTTGCCCAGTACTTTGACCATGATGCGTACTTCGTCTGAGTCGACGCCCCGCTCACAGCCACGTGGCTTCTTGTCGGAGAACTCCAGCAAATCCTCACAGCTCACGGAATTCGAGTCGGCCAAACGTGCCGCCGTGGCTGCAAAGTATTCCGCCTCCGTTTGTGGCTTCGATGCAGGCGTCGAGTGGTTGCTCGCCACATCGTTGCCATTGATGGAGTTGCGATTCATTGCCTGGTTGACGGAGGCACGCACCTTTTTAAAGAGCGCATTGCCCGCGAGCTCATTGTCGGCGCTAGCGAAGCGCCGCGTGCTAATGCTCTCCAAAGGCTCCTCAGCTGCTGTCACGGCTGTTGCTGTAGAGGCCGCTGCTGCTGCCGCCGCGGCTACAGCAGCTGCTGCTGAGGCAGCAGTTGGTGCCATCTCTTGCGGCACTGCTGCAGAGTCCAGCGTGGTGGAGCTGTTGCTGGTTGCCAGCGGCTTGTCCAGGTTGCGCAGCTCATCGTCGTTCACATAAAGTCCCGTGACTTGGGCGGGCTCGAAGCCGACGTCCTTGCTCTTGTTGTAGTGCTCCTTCTGTATGGAGAAGTTGTAGAAGCCATCGGTCACGTCCGGCGACTGCAACACCATGCCCTCCTTGCTCATGTCTCCCTCCAATATGGACTCGAACTGCAGCGAGGCGCTGTCCGTCAGCCCAGCTGCGTCGGCAGGCGCCTGTTTCTCTAGCTTCTCGAGATTCTGGTAGGTATGGGCCGCAGATGCTTCGCCTGCTATGGCCGGCATATTCTCGTACTCGCGCGCATCGGGTCCACGACGGACGCTGCTCGAGCGTTGCATTGCAGCCACCACCTCAATGGAGCGAGTCTGCTGCTGGTGCTGCTGTTGGTGCTGAAGCGTCTGCTGCTGCGGCTGCGGCGATGCATCACCAAAGTCGGCCACCTTGCTGAGCGTGCGCTGCACGCCATTCGCTGGGATGATGAGCGGATACTTGCGCACGTGTCGCTTGGCGCTGGTCTTCACCTGCTTCTTGCCCTCGCGCGATGGCAACGGCAATGCATTCGTCTCCTGCGGCTCCGGGAACTTGTAGCTGGGGTGTGTCATATAGCTGGGACTCTCGCAGGGCTCATTGCGATTCTCATCGCTCTGCCGCTCCACGACGTTCGCCTGCTCGGCCCGACGCACTCGCTGCGCCGCACCTCGCGTTGGCAGCGTCATGGGTCGCGGCGGCTGCAAGCGCTGCAAAGGACGTGCGCAGTCTGCAGCCGCGCTCGAAGGCTCCGCGGCAGGGGTAGCTGGCGAAGCAGCAGCCGCTGCCGCTGTACCTGGATAGCTCAGCTGGCTGCCCAGACGACGTGGCAGCGTCTTGGAGTTCATCAGCTCAAACTCATCCGTGTCCATGTGACGCAGCAGCGTGGCAGCCGGACTGGGGCCAATGTCCAGCATGCCCTTGCGCTCGATCAGGCTGTTGTACGCCTCGCGGCCCTCCTCGCCAATCAGCGACTGTGAAGAGTCAAAAGGGGAACAGAGGGGAAAAGAAAAGAAATATGTTTAAAAAATAAATAAAATAAAAACTGATAAGCAAAGAATAAAAAAAGAGCTTAAGACAAATACTAAACGAAACAAATTGAAATACATAATTTATACATAAATATTTAAATAGATCTATGCAGAAATTCTTTTTGTCTTTTGCTTTATTAAATCCCTTTAAATATACACAACTTTTTTTTGATTACCAATTGGTTTTCTGTTTGGTTCTTAGAATGCAAACTTTAAATAATTTTGTTTTTCTCTCTTCATGATTTTTTTCATTTTTTTTTTTTTTAAATATGTATATATAATACTTGGAAAAAGTTTTCTTTTTAGATTTTAGTTTAAGTTTAGGTTTAGGTTTAGGTATTTTTCATTCATTTGGGCTTTGAAACGCTTCGAACGCATGCTTTAGAATATCATTTTTTGGTAGTTTAATATATTTTAGATCTTCTTTTAGATATGAATATATAATATATATATATGAATTTGTAATTATATATGTAAGTATGTATATAAACTTTGTATATAAGTAATTGTTTTTTGTTTTCCTCTTCTGCTTCGTATTTCGGTTATTCTTGATCAATAAATGCACAGAATGCGACAAATCGTTTAATTCGAATACATTATTCAAGTTCGTACTGCTCGCAGTGGAGCTCTAACATAGTATTAAAAAAATTGTTTTGCTTGAAAATCTCTGATTATGCGAAAGTAGCAGATATACCTCTCTTTCTCTCTTGCAGGGTATTCGCGTGTTTCATATATAGTAGGTATGTATGTATGTATATCAATTATAATATAGTATAGTATAGTAAAAATGCAAGCGTAAGGATATGGCACATAATACACATTCGCATATGTACGAGTTTTTTTTGTTTCGTTTTTTTTTTTTTTTATCGGACAATATAAATTTTGTTTTTTTTTTTTATGATAGAAAATTTTATTTTATTATTATTATTATTTATTTATTTATTTTTTTTTTTTTTTGGGAATGTTGTTCTTAATGAAGGATTGTCAACGGTTGAGTTTGCGTCTGTGTGTGTGTGTGTGTGTGTATTTGATGACTGTTGTCGTTGTTGTTGTTGCCGTGTGTTTTTGTTGTTCATTTTTATACCCTGTCATATAGATATGTGAGGTGTTTGCTCAGTGTCCCGTGTACGATGAAATGCTAATACTGATCCTCTCTGATTCTCTCTCATTCAATTCTTCCTAAGTTCTCGTCATTTTTCTCTTCTGCTTGCAACGATTCTGACAACCAAGCTCTGTTTTGTGGATGATAATAAATAATGATATCTGAGATCTGTAGGAAATTGTTTTCGTATTCGATTTCTATATCTATTTGTTGCCAGCGCCTCGTTCAAGCACAGTTTCGTCTGAATGGAGCTGAGTAGCCTTGTTCTGGAAGCCTTCTGTTGAGTGGAGTTGAGTTTTAATGCTAAATTGTATTCGAGTCTTTGTTGTTTTTTTTTTTTTTTTTTTGTCAATTTCCAAATTTATAACTGCATATCCTTGCAAGTCTATACCTTAGCGGACTACTAAAATAACACTTTCGGAATCAGTTAACAATCTCTTCTATATCAAATATTTATCAAATGCTTGCAAGGCTATTGCAACTTCGAGCAGTCGAAGCCTTCTCTGATTTGCTAATATTCTTTATTCGTTATCCTTTGTATTAATATATATATTGCAACTAGTTAATATTGCTTTAGTTATTGTTGAGCTGTTTTAGTTGAATTACTTCGGAGTGGGGCGGGAGGGACTTACCCCTGAACTTGACTTGCGTATTGCTTATGCTTTAATCTCAATTCAATTGAAGTGTATCTGAATCTGTAACTGTAAAATGCATCTGCATCTGTGTGTAACTGTAACTGTAACTGTAACTGCAAATTACGTTTATTATTATCATCCGTTCTGAGAGGTCTTCCGTGTTTCCGAATAAGGCACGCTCTCAAATATTCAAATCCAAAATATACATATATATATATATATATATACATATATATCGATATAATATATATATATAGGTTATGTAAACACTAATAAATATTCGCTGTAAATATTTCTACAATTTACTCTTCCGACACAAACCACCAACCCACCCACACGCACACACCTAGCGACACACACCACACTGCAACACACACTTCGGCACACACAGACACACTCAGAGTGTGGGGGCGTGGCGACGCCCTAATCCGACAGCACATGCCCGAATAGTAAATTGAGAACATATTTCAGCATTTTCCTTAGTTATGGAGCCGGGCTTGGCGGAATCCGTGGCGCAACGAATTCCCGCCGGAATTGAAACTCATCGCCGCTCTCCGTGCTGGACGAGGAGCTGCTGTCACTCGAGTCTCGCGCCGTTGTCACCAGCGGCAGCTGCTGAGGCTGTAGTGGCTGCTGCTTGAGCTGGCGCCAATGCATCTCGTGCTGCTGCACCGCCGAGGCATGGATCTTCTCGGGCCAATGGAACTCTGTGGGTCGCTGCGGCTTCACTGGCAGCTGCGTCAGACTCTGCACCTGGCTATCCCGCTGTTGCTTCAGCTCGTCCGGCGAACTTCCCACATAATTGGTGGACGTGGGACTCTTGCCCGTGAGCCGACTAATGTCGAACTCGTGCAGCGTCACCCCGCTCATGGGTCGCGGCTGCACGGCAGATGCAGACGTGGCAGTGCGATAGGTGGCCACGGCAGACGAGGCCGCCGAGGAGGAGCCCGAGCCGGAGCTGAGCTTCTGCGATTGGGTAGCCGACAGCAGCGTATGCTGTGCCATTTGCGTGGTGTAATTGTTGCCCGGTCCGCGTCCTCCAAAGTCGTAGATGCGCTCGTCATAGTGGAACTGCTCGTAGCCAGTGCCCGGTCGATGGAAGCTGCGTCGGTTGCCGCCCAGGTTGTAGTGCGGCGCTGACTTGATGCTGGAGTTGGAGCCATACAGCTGGCGTGGCGATATGATGGTCTCTCGCTCATCCTGGCAGGCGGACTGCACCTGCCGATTCAAGCCCGCCCGACGCCGACGATACAACGAGCTGCTGGAGCTGCCGGCGACGCGTGCGCGTATATCGCACTCGGAGCGCGCCAAGCTTGGCTTCGTTGGCTCCTCGCCGCCGCTGGACGAGCTGCTGGAGTCAAGCGTCATGGGATTGTAGCTGAGGCGGCGCAAGGTGCGCGCGCGTATCGAACGCGGCTTATAGGAGGCCGAGCGTCTGGGCAGTGACACCTGCTGATGTTGCTGTTGCTGCTGCAGATGCTGCTGCTGCTGCTGCTGTGACAGGTGATGCGCGAGCTGCTGCTGCTGATGCAGTGACTCCTGTCTGAACTGCCGATGCTTGGCATCCGACAGCACCGGCGAAATGGACTGGAAGCTCTCGTTAAAGGAAGTGGAACGCTGGCGATGGCTCTTCGCAGCCGCCGCATACACGGAGCTGCTGCTGGCATTCAAGCAAGACTTGACGGGCGAGGCGCTGGCCAGCATCTGCTTGGTGTGGCCATTGCCGAAGCGCTCGTACCCGCTGCTCATGACAATGGGCGGTGCACTGTACAGGGCGTCGCTCTTCATGGGAAAGTAGCTCTCCTGCGGGCTGTAGCTGCTCTTCTGGCTGCTGCGTCGCGACAACGAGATGTTCGTATCCCGCGACGCGAAGCCCGTGTCCGGGGTGCTGCTGCGCTTGTCCTCGATCAGCTTTTGCTGCTCCGGCTGCTGGCTGTGCAGCTGCGCCTGATTGTGCATGTACTGCAGATGCTTGTCCAGATGGCTGGTGGCTGCATTGAAATCAAACATCGTTTGCACCCCGTTGCTGTAGCTGTAGACAGCAGACTTCAGGCTGCCCGTGGCGCTGCTGATCCCATCATCAAGGGAGCCCACCAGCTGCGGCAGCTGATCATTCAAAATGGTGTCGTTGGAGTCGCTCTTGTCCAGCTCCGTGTACGTGTGCATAAAGTCCAGATTGAGCGCCTTCAAAGTATTCTCAATGTCCATAATGTTATCATTGATGCTCTTGGGCTCGCGCTCTCTGGACTCCTCGCTGTTCAGGTCTCGGTTCAGCGGACGGCTGAGTATCTCGCGAGATTTCTCAAAGAGAAAGTCAGAGCTCTCCTTGTCAAAGATGGGTATGCGCAGATCGGAGCTGTTCTTGATCTCACTTAGCGATCGAAAGCGCTGCTTGATGTGTGAGGGGAAAACGAACGAAAGGCAAAGAAAAACGAACAAATTGGACAACCAAAACAAAGCAAAGGGAATGAACGGGGCGCGCCAACGCGAATGATGAAGAAAGAGAGAGCAGAGTGTAGACAAGAAAGAGACCTCCAGATTAGCAAACACAACATAATCACATAATTATCCAGACTAGCTCTACATACACTTAACGCAAGACTCTGCCTTTTATCCTTTATGCTATTGAAGCTCACCTGAATATCGGGTATGCTCTGCAGCTCCTCCGTGAAGTTCTTCTTCTTGGAGAACGGCGAGGCATTTCCATGCGTGGGAGTAAGTGCAGAGCTGCCTGCAGCACCACCCAAAGCCCCACCTGACTTGTCCCCGCCGCTGCCACTGCCGCTGCTCAAATGCGGAAAGCGAAAACTAAATTTGCGCTTCGGACTGTGCGTGGCTGGCGTATGATCAGAGACCAAATCAATCATGGATCTGCGCAGGAGAGAAACAAGAGATGAGTCCATCTGTTCAATAAATATAAGTTAGGTATATCGAACCTGGCACTAATCTCGTTGGCCATTTCGATGGCATGGTTCAGTATCTTCTCATCCTTGACCGAAATGGGCTTTACCGTGCCCGTCGATGCCTTCTTCTTGGACAACGTGGGCAGCAATCCATGACCATGCTTATTGCCATTGCTGTCGCCACTTTTGTGGTTAAACTTTGCAGTCATCTCAGCGAACTCGTTCTTTGTGTTCACATGATCAAAGTCGGGCGACTTTGGCTGGCTGCCAGAGGCGCCGCTAATTGAACCAAACATCGAGTTGATCTCATCCAACAGCGAGGGACCAAAGTCCAGCTTGTCGCCAGCGATCTCATCGTCGGATATTTCGTGATATTCGTGTGGATCGTCCGTCGTATTGCGTGAACTGGCCCGCCAATTGGGCTCCGAGTGGATGCTCTTGCCATCCGCCCCGTAATTATTGTTTTGCAGCGCATAAGCAAGCTGCTCCTCATCCAAAGTGTGGGAGGCAAAGGGATTTGTGGAGCCAGCAAAGTCAAATGAGCTATGCCCATTGCTAGGTATCAGTTTGGGCGTGTGCTCCGTGGAGGGAATAAACGTGGGATTCATGGAGGTGCCGGCGCCCTCTGGGAAATATCCGCTCGCCGTTTGCAGCGAGTCGGGGCTGGTGGGCGTCGGAGGCAGTAGCAGTGGAGTCTGTTCAATGTCCTCCGACGGTTTGTAGGGCGTCACAATCTGTTTGGGCACGTGATTGCACTGTAGATAAAAGCAGAAACAAGTGAGCATATATAACCAATGGGATCACAATTAAATTGGGCTTACATTTTGAGAGCTGCCGAGGAAGGCAATGTCACCAAAAGTGGCGCCATCAATGCCAACATGCCCGGTATGCTTAAAATCATTCTGCGGTTTCGAAATCATTTCCGTACGCAATTTGCGCTTGCTAATGCGATGGTCGCCGACACGACTAAAGGAATCGCGATTGGAAGAGCAGGGCAAGCCCTCCAAAAAGGCGACAGTATTCGAGGGATTAAAGAAACCTGTCTTTCCGGTGCTCAAAACGCCTTTCCAGAAGGGCATGCCAGTGTTGCGATCGAGCACAGTTATGATATCGCCCTGGCGATACAACAAATGATCCTTCTTCGGCTCCACACAGTTGACAACGGCCTTCAGCTGTTCAGGCTTCATGTCAGGCAGTTGCTCGTAAATTTCGCTAAACTTTGGCCGCTTGAGGGCATCGTCCTGCCAGCACTTCATCATCAAAGTGTAATACTCGCGTGGACAGCAGTCAGGCTGCTCGAGGCGCTGAAAATTGGGCGAATCTATAGCTTCCAGTATCTGTAAACCAGTCAGTGCCGCCCATGGCTGGAAGCCATATGAGAACATCTCCCACAGGCAAACGCCATAGGCCCAAACATCGGAGGCGTTGGTGAAGCGCAAGTAATTGATGCATTCTGGTGCACACCAGGCAATCGGCAGCTTTAGATTCACATTGAAGTTTGTCTTGTAGTAGTCCTTGCCCACGCCCAGGGCCCGCGATAGCCCAAAGTCCGAGATCTTCACCTTGTCCTTGCTAAAGACCAATATATTCCGTGCAGCCAAATCTCTATGTATCAGTCGCTTTTGCTCCAGATAGCGCATACCATTACAGATCTGCAGCGCAAACTCACATAGCGTGGGTATTGTGAGAAAGCTGACGCGCAAGCCGGAATCCTTAAGGCACTCGAGTAAGGAACGTAGATGGGCCAGTTCAGTGACGAGCATCAGGGAATCCGTGTCCAGCACCACTCCATACAAGCGCACAATGTTCTCGTGCTCAATTGAATGCATTATGGCTGCCTCCTTGAGAAACTCCATGGGATTCGATTGCATGCGCTCGCGGCACAAGCACTTGATGGCCACTTGAATCTGTGCAGCAATCAGCAGTCAAAATTAATTACTCAATTCAGCCGGAAGCCCTTGAGAGGGAGGGGGTTCAGATATCGTACTCACCCGCTCGCTGCCATTCGTCCAAACGCCCTGCTGCACAATGCCAAACTCCCCAATGCCCAGCTGCTTATTAACGCTAATCGAATCAGCCGGTATGATGTGCTTATTGTTGGGTGCCTTGCTGCCCGGCGAGCTGCTACCGCCATTGCGGGTCGCTGTGTTGGTCGTCCCTGCAGCGGCGCTGCTCTCATTTGTTGCCTGCCCACCAGCCCCAGCCCCATCTTCGCGCTTCACAATTGTGGCGGGCGCTTGTAGCAGGCGCTTGATTTTGCTGAGGTAGCTGTGGGGGAAATGCTTTTCATAGAACTTGCGCAGTCTTCGTATTTCCGGCCTCGACAGGCCAATGAAACGTAAATCCTCATCTGCTGCATATTTAAATTGGGCTGCATTTGTTATTTTTAGTTCGTTTCTGTGTGCACAAAAGAGAAACAAATAAATGCACCAAGCGGCATTTTTAATGAGTCACGTGTTCGTCAAAGCTCAGCTTAATATGCAGATCACACAAATGCTCTTTACATCTGTTGTTGCTTCTCGCATCGGTGTCAAAATACCCATATCGATACATTAACTGTGCGCATTGGTATTAAATTATGGTAATAAAGGTATTAAAAAATACTAATAACTCTACTGCACTTAATGACTCTCTTAGCTGGCATGGGGGAAATTTAAAGTTTGCTCGCATTTGCTTGTGATCAGCATACCTTGCTGGAGCATAGAGTATCTATTTGGGTCACACAACTCACTTGATGGCATTGTAGTATTGCTGCAGTTCGGACTCGGTGAGGAATTCATATAAATCAATTTGTGGGCACTCTGGAGAATATAAAAATAAATACGTTTTTATAAATGCATATTTAACTTAAGTATGCATGCGATGTAGCCGATAAACCAAGAACAGCTGCACTCCATAATATTGACTCTGTCTGTTTCTGCTTCTATGCATGTGTGCGCGTTATATAGAGTGGTGCGTGTGCATGTGGGTGGTATGGATTTCTTTTACACCCACTAGCAAAGACGCCAACACATTTGTTTGACTTTCATGGCAGCGGCGCCCTCATGTGGCAGCCTTAAAATATTTGTATTCTTTCATTTCAATATCTTGATGTTTCAGTCCCACCTCATATACACACACACATACAATATACATATATACATAAGCACTGACACAAAATTCTGATTGCCGTTGTTGTCGCTGGCCTCAACCCGCAGCATTTGTCTCTTTTTTTTCTGTCGTGTTTTTGTTTGCTTTTGTAAAGGAAACAACGCGCAACACATGTATATACACACATTTGTACATATGTACATCTGTTTGTGTTTTGTGTGTACACAGATTGACTGATAATGTCGGTTAAAAACTTCTGGATTTGCAACTTGAGTCATCAGTGCGACCGAATGCCGAATGAACGTTGAACATTCATTGAGATAATAAATTCCATGGAAACTGTCCACATCCGCTGGACTGTTATTGCTAATGAATTTTCTGTGAAGATGACGCATTTATATGTCGCAAATGTTGCTTTTAAGGGCGGCCATTTACTTCTTCTACAATTAAACCGACAAGCTATCCCGCAGGATTTCCAGTTGTCCTTGAATTTGCAAAATAAATCGATCGGTCAATACACACGCGTACACATACAATTACACCGCACTCACATACATACGGAAGCACGGAAGCTACAACTACGTAGCAGACACAGTTTTTTCCTGCATTGAAAACACTTGCAATTTCGTTAAATACAGTCACTTTTTACTATCCAGTTATCTCTTCAGGGATCGTTTACACTATCAGCAAAGTTTTTAATAAACATTTGCACTTTTTAACTCATTCTTACCCATTTTATTTTTGCGTGTGCATTGTTTGGGAGTACTGCATCTTCAACAGTGTGAACTAAGAGTGTTAGCAGAAAATGGCTCTTCGCAATTATGGAAAAATACTAACTTGTTCAATCGAAGTTTATGGTCACACTTTTCCGCTAAGATACAGTGCCATTATGAGTTTAACATGTAAACAAATACTTAACAGTTTTGTGAAAAACAGCTGTGCGTTCGCATTCAAATGAAAATTACAAATAGCCCCTAGCTTACATTATGCAAACCATTTTGATAAATCTTGCAAATAAAAAACGGCTGCTTTTTACATTGGAAGTATACTGAATTCATTTACATTATATATTTGCTTGATTCCTTCACGGCTTGCAATACAAATAAAACAGTGAGAAGATTAAAAATGTGCATTCTATAAGATCCTTTAGCTAACTGCTTTAAAACTTGCATCGAACATTTCTTAGAACAAACGGAAGCTGCCCGGGAAGTAGCTGACAGCCAAGCGATCGATGAGGGGCTTTGTATGCTCGTAGCCCATCGCGCAATTGATTGCAGCCATCTCCTCGTAAAGTTCACGTGCGCGTTTGTCCTCAACCATCTTTGCCACGTATTTGTACATGCGTCCATAGTGATTGTGCGCAAAAGCATGCCAAATGGAGAATTGGATTGCCTTATTATCGTTGGCGTCGATAAACTTAATAATGTCGGTGTAGACGTCATTCAACTCAGCCAAATGATCCTTCAAATTATCATCGAGCACATAAACCTTGGCGAGGGCGATACCCTTCTTGACCAATGCTTCAATAAGATTATTCTTCTGCTTATCCATGTTTCTACAATAACATATGGTATATTAATTGTAAGCTTGGGATTTTCTTTCATTGACTTACGTCTTGATCTTAGCTGCATCTGAGCGGGTATCGTTCTTAATACCATAGTAAGAAAGCAGGGCATCAGCATCAGTTTCCTTGATTACAATATCAGCCAGCTTGACAATGCGCTCCAAGGCCGACCGCTGCTTCTGCAAATCCTCCTTTGGCTTGTCCGCATTGGCATTATCGCCCTCTTTGCTTCTGTTCTGTTGGGCAGCGACAAATGCGAACGGCAATAGGCTCTTCAATTCGCTCGATTCGATGTTTTGAATCAACTGCAGATGGGCCGGCAAGTGCTTGGGATGTGCGGCGATAACTTCGTTATAAATCTTCTCAGCCTTTTCTAGATCTAAAGAAACCATTGTATAATGCCAAAATGATCTTAATAAAGTAACACTCAAACCTACCACACTTGGCAATGTGCGAGCATTGGAAATCTCGCAGACTCTCTGCATAATCGTCGGCGCCAGCTTTGCCCTTTTGTGGCGAGCTGGGCGTGCCACTGCAACCATTGGCGGGACCCTCAGTTTGGCTTGTGACTCCATCGCCGCCAGCTGAATTTGCAGCGCTTGTTTCGCCTTGGATGGTGGAAGCTGGCTTCGGCTTGACTCCATTAGTAGAAGCAGCTGCTGCTGCTGGATTGGCATTGTTGGCAGCAGCTCCATTGGCGGCGCCATTTGAGGAAGATTTCTTCTCAGCCGGATTGAGTATGTATGTGAACGAATGGAGGTCGACGCGACGGCCGCCCTCGTCCTTTGGGAGGATTAGATTGCCACTCAACCAGGCGCACGGCGACGGTAAATTGGCCTTATTCAGCTTCTCCTGACTGATGGGCGCAATGTATATGACTTTACTGGTGTCTCTCACCTTGGTGGACGATATTTTACGGCCACCGACAATGCCCTGGTTGTAGCTATCGTAAAAGTCTAGAGAGATCATATTGGCCAACTTGTACACCGCAATGAGGTTGGCCTCTGAAATTTTCTCCAGCAGCTCACGCTTCTCGTGGCGCACCTGCAGTCTCACAGTATACTCTCCCTTTTCCAGCTTTGTGAAAAACGTGTGGGAGTGTGCGTCGCCGGTGGCCAACAGGGTTTTGTTAACATCGAACAGCATCCACATCTGCGACTCAAATTCCGCTTCGTAAAGCAAATCGTTAAACAGCGGTGCATACAACGCCACCTCCGCTGCCTTGTTTACGTTCAGATTATAGACGAGCATATTCTGATAGATCTGCCTGCCCTCTGGGATGACATCACGTATGGCACTCAATGGCGAGATTTTTGCCTCGCTTGGTTTGAGCACGACCGCAGCAGTCTTCAGCTGCAGCGATGGTTGAACCTCCTCGGACACCAGCGCTCCCAGTTCCAGCTTGTGTATGCCACGACCAGCGTGCATGACATCTGAGAGAAGAATGGTTAACAAATTGAGATACTATTGTTCAATATGGTACTGTGGCTATATTTACATGCATTTTGATTGAGTGCAGTCACGCCGTGAAACTCGAGACTGTATTTCAAATGACTCTGGCCATGATTGGACCAGTACTTGGCAATGCACAGCTCCAGTATTTTGTTGGCCTGCAAGATTGGTTTTTAGATAATCTACTATTTAGGAATTTTGCTCCATTTTCTTCTCACCTTCACACGGAAGGTAGCCGTGGCTTCAGATTCCGAGCTGACGCCAATAATTTTCATTGTTTCCAGCTTGCGACAAGATTGATTTGGTAACAATTGATTAGTGTGTAGGAAGAACTTTCCAACATCGTTGCCGCGGTTGGGATCAGTTAGGCGCATGCGCAGCACTTAAGAAACGAGAGAAAGATTTATAATTGATTTTAGAAATTATATTGAACATAAACTCACCTGCCCAGGTAGACTTGTCTGGTACTTGAATAAAGTCCCTTTGAATTGTATTTGGTTGAAACTCAACGCTTTTATCAGCCCTATTTGAAAACGGTTCAAAGATGGGAGTACTTTGTGTATCCTCCAATACATGAGGCTGCACCACTGTAACGGGTATCTCAAACAATGGACCCTTCTGCACATTGGCGGTATCATAGGCACGAACGCTGCAGTTGTTAAAATAGTTTTAAGTTAATACACAAAAGTATACTTGATATTTAGCCGCAGGTACTCACACAGCACTGTGCACACCTGGCTGCAGGCCAGTCGGATCAATTCGAACAACAATCGAGCGAACTCCATAGCTAAGGTCCAGGAAGGCGCCACACTGCACCCAAGATTGCGAGGGCACAAGACTGAGGCGCACATTGAAATTGAATTTCTCCTTGGGATCTAAAACGATAGTAAACTTAATGAGTAAGTGCTTAAGATGAGAGCCCTTATGCTCCACTCACCCACTTCCTTGTCATTGAAAAAGACGGGCTCAATGTTGACATTGAAGTCAATGAACTTGCGCTGCACGCCATCGCGGAGATGAATGCCCTTTGCGTTGTTGTTGCCCACGCGCACTGAGAAGCTGCAACAAGAGGAAAAACAAAAGATGAAGCAACTATTGTCATCCATACCCAAGGCATACACTATTTACCGCAACATGTTGTCCTTGGATTGACGATGCTCAACCAAATGCTCAAATGCCTTCTCCACATTGAGTAGACCGTGGCCTTGGGCGTAGGGATCCACATAGCTCAGCTTGTTGGCCGTGACGCTTATAGCCCGCTTAATACTGTACGGC
This sequence comes from Drosophila navojoa, assembly GCF_001654015.2. The sequence continues at coordinate 31,750 of NW_022045966.1, forward strand.
GAGTACTCAATCTGCTGTTGCTTTAGCCCGGAAATAAGTAAGGCCACTGCACCGGCCACATGAGGCGCTGCCATGCTAGTGCCGTTCATCAGCTGCGACTTGGTCATGGTGAACTGTGGCACGGATGTGATGGCGCCCCCTGGTGCGCACACCGTGACGCCCTGACCGCCATCGATGCAGGGGTCGCGTGATGTCCAGGTGTAAACATTACCAGGCAACTTCTCACGCATCGCATACTCGGCTTCCATCATCTGTGGCGAGACGTAGGCGCCCACACCAATCAGGCTCGGCTGACTGATGTCAGGAGGAGTACCAACTGTGCAGAGAGCCGGTCCATGATTGCCCGCCGAGGCTACCCAGACAACACCGTACTTATTGACCACCTCGTTCATCAGATCACCAATGCGACTGCAAATAAGTGGAAAGTAGCAATTAAAAGACGACAAATATATAGGCAACCTATTCAAAAACATGAATTGTGTTATTCAATCATTGAACTGTATCAAGAAAGAGATTAACTAAGTGTGAACACTAACGCGCATTGGCGGATGTATATGGTGTGGGATAGAATAGGAGTTGGGCATGAGAATATGATTCGATTTACCTCGGCAACTTGATCTTGATTCTTCTACGCTTTTTCTCAAGTTCATCAATTTCGCTATAAATGACAATGTTCATGCTCTATCTGCTACATGGTAGCCATTGCTTACCCGGAGTTAGACCAGTTCGAGTGCTCGCCATAGCTCATATTAATCACATCGATACGACGACCCTCGCGACAGAGCTCCATCACCTTCATTATGCCGCGGACCAGCGCTGTTCCGGTTTCCATTGAACCCAAGCGACCGTCGCCAATAGTTAACGACACAATTTTAGCGTTGGGCGCAACTCCATCAATGTCTCTCGAGTTGTGGTTGCCACTAGCAATAGACGCAACGTGAGTGCCATGAGGAGCTATAATTGATTAATTGACAAAGCAGGAACTTTAGTTAATTGACTATTTGTTAATGAAGTGCTTCTGCTTACAGCACATGCCCACAACTTCCAGCACATTGCCGTCGTCGTGTACGTTGACAGAAATCGAGAGGAAATCATCCACATTTTTCGTCTCATGCGTCTTGGAATATTCGTTAATTTGCAATGCTTTTGCCAGATCGCCCTCCTCTGTGGTATCAATGATGGTCAGCCAGCCATTTTCAGTTGGCATAAGAACGCAGTCGTAGAAGACCTTAACGTCATTGTAAAGTTTCTCATAAGAGTTGAGCATTTCCAATTCATTGTCTAGGTTCTCCTTGACTATCTTCTTGTCCCAAGGCAGCTTGGACGCTTCTCCTGCAAGACAGATCATTAGTTTGATTGCATGAAAGTTATAATTAGTTTTGGCTCACCAGGATTTTGAGATTCAAATTCAACAATCTTGCGGGTGGCATTTGCCGTGGCAGTTTTGTGTGGCTTGTCCCAGTTCTTGAGCTTAGCCTGGGCGATAATATTGTCGCGCACTTTGGAAGGCACCAAATCGCTGAAGCTCTTCAAGCCCACGCGCACTGCGCGCTCCTTGTCTGTGTTGAGAGCAAGGAGTTGGGGAGTAAACTTTAGTGAACGACCAGACAAGCCTTTTACAATGCCATTCTCATTCGGTATCAACTTCTTGCTCATATCGACATCGCCGCAACCCGAGCAATCAAAGCGCTCAATTACTTTCACCGTCGTGCCATCGCACAGAGCCTATTAAATAATTAATTGAAATAACTGGAAATGTCATATGATGCTCTTGACAGTTACTTACTTCAAGACCCGTTGCACGGGGATCTACACCAGAATCGAAAATGGCGATTGTCACATCGCGGCCATCGTATTCTGGGTACTTCTGCAAAAAGTTCAACACGCCCGTCTCCGCCTTCGGCACCTAACATCACAATAATGACAATTTCGAATATACATATGTAGTCTTGATGAAATATATTCTTACCAATGCTGCCGTAGGAAACGATGACTCGACAATGCCGCTTAGGTCACTAGCCATGTTCTCAAGTAAATTATTTTCGTTCTTGCCGTTTTTTAACACAGCTAGCACAGTGTTTTGATTGATTTGATCGATGCGTTTACCAAATATAATATTCGTGTCTTCGCGCTGTTGATACGATGAATGCTGTCTGCGTTCTTGCCTTGTCAAACCTTTAATAGAATGATTTTGCGGTAATTCGCTTTCTTCTCTGCATACGTGTGTATATATTTAAGTGGATTGTGGCGTTGCCACACTGGCACAGTTCAGCTGCTTAGAACCGTTTTCTTTATTAAGCTTGTTTATTTAATCAGCGAATAGTTTTAGTTTTAGAAGCGAAAAAATTTGTCTTTATTAGCTTGACAACGTCTTATAATATTTACAAGCGAGTCGCATTCTGATTATAATGTCATATAAAATTTATTTTGATTATTCGTTGGGCCTATCGATACATCGATAGGTGTTCAAACATAACAGCTGTCTGTTTGTCTGACACTTGGCCGTGTTTTTTTTTAATAGCAAAATAACACAATAAATTTGGTGTCAGAGTCAAAATGTGGTTCGAAATCTTACCATCCGCCGCAATCATTACCGTGGCACTCTCCGTGCCCATATACGCGATGTACGGTTTGCAGAAGCTCACACTGGGCAACGTAAGTGTTTGTTGAAATAACACAAAGTTCTTATATAATACTCTTCGTTGACTATGTACTAAACGTAATTTATAAAACATGATTTAGAGACGCGTTTTTAAAGCATTCAAATGCATTGAAGTTGTAACTGAAGGACACACACTCACACACATATGTATACTTCCAATTATGTTTATTTATTTTATTGATTGCAGGCCTATCGCCGCAATATGGACGAACGCTTCGACCGTGTTATGTATCAGCGTGATTTCCGACTGACCAACAATCCCTACATAATGAATGTAAGTGATATCTCTAATATTAGTTTCGTATGCATGCCAAGTATCATCAGTCTACCTGATCATTTCTATTCAGTTTTCCTAACCGAGTTTGATTTGTGATTGTAACATGTAAACATAACCATATAATACTATAATTATATTTATTACACATATGTATGTATTTAAAAAAACAAAATTAATTATGATTTCCCATTATTAGTTCACATTCACCTCTAGCACTTAAGTAGCAAAAATTGTCTGACAATAATTTAGTTATAATTTTTTCTGGCTTTTTCATCTTTCACTTTCAATAATCATACTTTTGCCTTCTCAATATAACAATTAATATCTGTCATATAACATCATTCGTTTCTGAGTCATATTTACTACAGAATCCTTTTCATTTAATCCCTATGTTGCACTTATCATTATTACTCACGTTTTCCTGTTTCATTCCTTATGTTATTTATAAATATACAATGAATGGCGATCACAGCCAAAGCTTCTGCATGTAGCCCTTCTGCTTCAATATTATGAAAATTCGAGAATATGTTTCATTCTCTTACAGGGTCTTAATGCTATACCAGATGAGGATAAGAACTAAACGTAAACCTAGTTGAAATTCTGTTAAGCTTAAGTGCAAAAAGTGAATAAAATTATAATTCGAAACTGAATTAAAATTGGACTTAAAATTTAAAATATATGTATATTTAAGTAGTATTTTTGTAGTTCTTATTAGAGTTTATGATCGGTGCTTAATCAAATTCATTTGCAGGGTCTGAAGGAGATTCAAGAAGAAGATGAGTACGAAAAAGAGAAGAAAGAGAGGGAAAAGAAAAAAGAGCAGGATAGCAAAGAGAAGAAGAAACAACAAGAGTAATTGAATTTAGTTATTGTTTATTTGAAATAATGATTTATGTAGCTGAGCTTTGTAAACAACTGGAATAAACTGAACGGGAGAAGCAACCCTGTGTGCTTGTTGTTGCCTGTGCATAAAAACCACCCCTATGGGGATGCTTCCCCCAATTGGGCTGACAACCCAACTTTTTGGTGGTATTCTGGAAAAAGGCGTCGACAGAGGCGAGTGTACGGCGTATACAGCTCGATGCGCCTCGCAATTTTTTACTATTTAAGTTTCGCCAGCATCTTAAAAAGTGCTCCAAATAATATAAAACTCTGTGAAAATGTTTGTGCAAATGTGTTCAGCGGGTGCCTAAAAGCGGGCGATTGAAGTTATTGGGAAATTTCCAAGTGGAAACAAACAAAAGCGCAAAGTGTACACAAAAGCTGCCTCTAAAAGTATTTACATATACAGAGACACAAATACACACACACACACAGGCACACACTCAGGGCAGTCATGGTGGTTAGGGATATTGAAAGTTTTTTGTATGTGTTTGTTGGGCTTTGCGTGTTTTTGTTTACATGCGAAGCGAATGGTAATTCCTTAAACGCCATCGACGTGGAGGAGCCGGCTAGACGTCACCACCAGCGACATCACAATAGCGAGTACGAGCGGGAGCGGGAGGAGAAGGGCTATTGTGCGCCGTACAATGGCAAGGTGTGCAAGCAGTTCATCACCGGACCAGTGTGGTATAGCCTGGAGGATCCATCGGGTGGCTGGCGCAATGAGCAGATCACGACAGCACTCTGGGATGAGCTTATTATCGACTTGACCGGACTGTGCCGCGAGGCTGCTGAGGTAGGCTAAATCTCTGCTTGTACTCCCTTTGAACAGAGACTAAAGTGGCATCTCTTCTCTTTGCAGAAAATGCTTTGCGCCTATGCCTTCCCGCGCTGTCATGTGGAGAATGGCAAGGCCATCAAGGCGCCGCTCTGCTTCGAGGATTGCCAGGCAACTCATTTGCAGTTCTGCTACAATGATTGGGTCCTGATTGAGGAGAAGCGAGAACGCAACATGTATCTCAAGAGTCGCGGTCACTTTCGACTGCCCAACTGTACGGCCCTGCCCCACTATGATGCCAGCATGCGCTGGCCCAGCTGCTCATACATAGGTCTCACCGAGATCAAGGAGTCGGAAGTTAGCTGTAAGTAGAAACTGCCAGAGCCTCTTTTGAGCTAGTAACCAGTAATCTTGTCTCTTTTTAAGATGACTGTCGCAATGGCAATGGACGTTACTATCTGGGCAGCATGAATGTGACCAAATCGGGCATACCCTGCCAGCGCTGGGACACACAGTATCCGCACAAGCATATCCAGCCTCCTCTAGTCTTTCAGCAGCTGACTGACGGCGAGAACTATTGCCGCAATGCAGGCGGAGAGGAGCCCTATCCCTGGTGCTACACCCTAGATGAATCTGTGCGCTGGCAGCATTGCGATATTCCACTTTGTCGTAGGTTTACCTGGATTATTCTACTCTTAAATGTAGCTAAGACTGTGTCGAATTCCTATTCCAGCTGACTACGTGGATCCGAGTGCCAAGGACTTGAATACGCCCATTAAGATGGAGGAGTTCTTTACGCCCTCGATGATATTCCTGCTCGCTGGCATTGGCTTCATTGGCATCGTGGCACTTCACTTGATTATACTGCTCGCCTACAAGCTCTCCAAGCACAAGGAGTACACGCAGCCCCAGTCGCAGGCAGTGCATGGCGAGTGCGGCGCCAACTTGTCGGCAAGTCGCGAAACCCTCGGCTCCACAGGCTTTGCTCCCAACAGCATCAAATGTGGCACCATCCGCAGCACTGCGACCATACACAGCGTCAACTGCGTGATGCTGACGACGACAGCTGCGGTGCAGCAGGAACCGAAGACGAAACTGAACACACGGCTGGAGAAGCTGGAATATCCGCGAGGAGATATTGTCTATGTGCGCTCCTTGGGACAGGGCGCTTTCGGTCGCGTCTTTCAGGCCAAGGCGCCGGGACTTGTGCCTGGCAATGATGACCTGCTGGTGGCTGTCAAAATGCTGAAGGACGATGCCACCGATCAAATGCAAACGGACTTCGAGCGCGAGGCCTGCCTGTTGGCCGAGTTCGATCATGCGAACATTGTGAAGCTATTGGGAGTCTGCGCCTTGGGGCGGCCCATGTGCTTGCTCTTCGAGTACATGTCGCCGGGTGACTTGAGTGAATTTCTGCGTGCCTGCTCGCCGTATGCCACACATCAGGTCCAGCCGCACAATCGCCAGCACCTGGATGAGCTGCAGCTGCTCCACATGGCCTCGGATGTGGCCTCGGGCATGCTCTACCTATCCGAACGCAAGTTTGTGCATCGCGATCTGGCCACGCGCAACTGCCTCATCAACGAGCAAATGACCGTGAAGATAGCCGACTTCGGTCTCTCGCACAAGATCTATCTGCAGGACTATTACAAGGGCGACGAGAACGATGTCATCCCCATACGCTGGATGCCCATCGAGAGTATACTGTATAATAAGTTCTCCCTGGAGTCGGATGTGTGGGCCTTTGGCATCTGCTTGTGGGAGATCTTCTCCTTTGCTCTGCAGCCCTACTTCGGGCTGACACACGCCGAGGTTATCAAGTACATCAAGGAGGGCAACGTGCTGGGCTGTCCGGACAATACGCCGCTCTCTGTGTACGCTCTAATGCGCCGTTGCTGGAACAGCAAGCCAAGCGAACGTCCCGGCTTCGCGGAGATCAATCACTGCATTCAGCACAGCATTGCTGAGAGCGAATGCAAGGCGATGCTTTAGGCTGAGCAGCGATTCAGCTAATTCAGCGCAGAACGAATCGAAAGCGTAATCGATATTCCGTCATTGTTTGAAGACATCATTTCAACGAATCCGTATCCGTATCCGTAAACTTAATGCTCTCCAGCTTGTCTTCCGGAGCATCTACACACACTTAACATAACGATAATATAATTAAAATACGGACTTATCCAGAATAGTTTTTTTCATAACTTATATAAGTCTTTGGAATTGTTAATTGTTTTTGTATAAACCTTCTGGCATATTTCCTAGACGGCTTCACCTCCGAGAACTTCCTAAGTTTCCAGTTGATTTCACGTATGCCAATATATTTTGCTAGTAGTTGCATGATATCCAAAGCACTCCATATTTACATTAAATATGATATCTTATTATTATAACAATTACGATATATTTACTTTGCCACAACGAATGCATCACGTATCTCATATCTAGTCCGTAGACACAAAAATAAGGTTAATTCACTAAAAATATAAACATAATTACATTTATATATATATACACATGCATTGCGGATTGAATTGCAATCGGTTTTTATTTAGACTTAAGCTCGAATACTAAGGACCGGTCCATGCAAACGAATATGAAACAAACAAACACCGAAGACCATCAAAACAATAAGGAATCAATGAATCTATCTATATAAATATGAAAATATCAAGTATTTAGAGAACTGTCTACAGCCTCAATTTCTTAGGACATTTACATCATAATCTTGTAACTGAAAATGTTAATGTAATTTGTATAATATAACTTTCATAATCAAAAACAAAAATTGTCTTTCCATCTAGCAATAATAGTAGTCGTCGTAGTAGTAGTCGTAGGGATATGGGCGACGACACGGATAGGAGACAGGCACAGGCAGCGGCAGCACGCCAAGTCCGACGCCACCATAGCCATAGGATCTATATCCTCGATAGCCGCCATAGCCGCCATAGCCGCCATAGCCGCCATAGCCGCCAAATGGTCGGCCGTAGCCACCTCTAAAAGGTCCTCCAAAGCCAGGTCTCCTACCACCGAAGCCACCAGGTCGTCCGCCACCGAAGCCAGGTCTTCCACCACCAAAGCCACCAGGTCTTCCGGAACCTCCTCGACCGCCACCACGGCCGCCTCCACGACCTCCTCCGCCACGGCCTCCTCCGCCATGGCCTCCTCCACCATGGCCTCCTCCGCCATGGCCACCTCCTCCTCCTCGAGCAGACGACAGCTCCAGCATACTTAAAAGCAATGCAAGAAGCAATAAAATCCACAATTTCGACATATTTTAGAACACTTCCAAGCTGTTTCCCTTTCGTATTGCGACTAAAAAAAACATCATTTCCCAATTTGTGGATAGGCAAGTGTTGCATATATGTATATAGCTCATCAATTAGAGTATCTGTAATAATTGGCAAATCTGAACTTTACTGTTCTGAAAATCCCCTCAAATATCACATTTCACATACATATGCATTCATGGTATATATATTTATATATATTTGTTTCGCAAAACAAAGAAACGTAGCTCGACTTTGCGATATCACAGAAACCTAAATAGATTCAATAGTATACTTAAAAATCAGTTTGTATATATATATGTATAGGCTTAGTTTCAGTTGATTTTGGGACAGTTGGTGTTCTTGCTGAGAACCAGCCTATCCGGATCCAGGGACAGTCGCTTTAGCACATCATAGATCTTCTCTCGTATCTCCACCACAAAATCTGTTTCACGTCCCAGAATCCAGATTTGATCCGCATAGCCAAGCGATCCAATGCTTCCACATGACCACAGGATAGCATAGTTGTCGTAGTCCGTGTAGAGCACCTGGTATTTCCCAGATCCAGGCAGCAGACGGGCAATCACCTCAGGAAAACGTGTGTTGAACTGCGATTGTTTGTTTAGAATTATTAGTGAGATGCTGAGCAGTTTAGATGATGATGATGACAATGGTAATGATTATATATTCTCTGAGCAATGCTGCCAATTTACGATCAAAATCCTGCATTCCTTCCTTCGCTGTTTTCCTAAATTATTAAACACTACTTCTCTGTATTTTATTTACTCTTGAGTTCATCTGTTCTTCGATTGCAATATTTATATAGCTGACAGCACTAATGATTGCTCAAATATGATACATGAGTGTGATATTTTGATAGACTTACCTTAAAGTCCATTATGGAAGATTTGCTGTTCTCTGGTGTGGCGTAGCCCAGATTAACATTCGGATTGCCAGTGCTAAAAAGAGTAGAAATATATACAATGTACACTCTACTATATAATGGACTCTCTCTTAACCTTTCTCTCTCTATACATCTTTATCTATGTCTATATAACTGTATTATTTACATTTCCTCACTAATTTATTATTTACCTATCTCCCCATATCTACAGCTTCCTCAAACTCCCACCCTGTGACACTATGTTTCTCCAGCTAACTCTGTTTCCCTAATCTTCTACGTATAACTGACTCTGCTCTTACTTACATGCGATTGACAGTTTTAATGGCCACCTCCACTTTAAAATTGTTAAACTTGGACAGCTCCGCTTTACTATAGGGCTGAAATTCAAATGTGGTGCAGCCGGAGGCAATTTCTGGCAAATAAAACGAACGCTCCACCTCGTACCAGTGACCCAGTACCTGTAAGAAATAGAAGTGAAGACAAAAACAGATTTAGAAATAGCATAAATAGGACAGATATGGATCTCTAACTGCAGACAACTATAAATATATAATAGATCAACAGTCAAAAATAATTATTTACGTAGTTTCGATAAGAATTTCAAGCTGCGTTTCTCTTTATACGCCGATGAGTAAGCATTTAACTGGGTTACTATTAAGAAAAAAATAAATAAATAAAGGAAAAACAGATTCAAAAATAAAAAGAAATAAATAGCTGCCTTCAGTCGCTGCGTAAAACATAAACATTTCAAGTATTTTTTATTTATTGTTTTTTTTCGATTTTTTTTTGGTAAACTGGTTTCACTGCTGCTCTCAAATATTGCCCAGTAGCTGATGCTGCTGATAGCCTCCGGCTGCTGCCGACTGCCAATTGCTAGAGCTGCTAGTCATAGGGGCCGCCACTGCATAATTATTCTTAAGCTCGAGGTCTTTGCCCCCCTCTTAAGGCGAATCGTGTCAAAGCGAGCTTACCAACTGCTCAATTGAAGGCAACGAAGACTTTTATCATCCAATTAGAGGGCACAGCAGAGAGTCGAATGCAACGGAAGCTGCTGAAGCTGATTACGTGACACGAAACATGCACGAGATAGCACGAAGGGAAGTTTGGAAAGTAGAAACGCCATAACAATAGGCTTTATCATGCTCCTCCTTTCTCTTATACATACATTTATTGTGTAAGCAATCTAGTTCTTCCAGTTGCAAGTAGATTGTAAATTTAGCATGAAAGAAACTTAAATATAATTCAATTAGCATTTGTTTAGCTGTCTCAATGATGACTTCAGTTGCTTTAGCTATACAATATATACATATATATAAATTGTTTTCAGCTCTTTTCAGTCTTACGCTCATCTCTTAGCAGCTGTGTTTCGCCTTTGTTCGCTTTGTTAACTCTCACTAGTTTATTATGCTATATGGATATGGTAATTCGTTGAGTTTTTACAGCGCGCGAATGGAACTTTAAGTGCTCTCAAGGCGGTCAACTAAATGTCTCCCTCGCTACACTCGGCGTATGATTAATGTAATTGGCCAGCTAAATTGATTCCAGTAATTTTCTAGTTTTCAACTAAAAACAACAACAGCAAGAGCAACATTAGCAGCAGCAGCAGCAGTAGCAAAGATCTCTTTGATCTTTGGTCTCATTGTTGTTGTCCTTGGGCTTCTTGAATACGTCAATTGAATTGTTTGTTAGATAAATAAATATAAGTATATACACATTTGTATAGACTATATAACTATATATACAAATGTTTATATATATTTATATGGATGTGCTTATAAAATTTGTTAAGCTTTTATGGCGGCCTGGCTGTAAACTGGTTTGCACTTTTACATTGTTGCAGACTCTAAAAATTGGTTCAAGTTCAACTTTATGCACAATCTTTAAAGAAACAAGAAAAAAAACAACCAGCGCCTTGTGGTAAAAAATGGGAAATTTCACAGCTTTTTGTTTTGGAATTTGTTATTATTTGGCAAATGCCTCAAACGTGCTGTGAAATCTGCTAATGGTCGCACGCTTGCCTAAAATGACAGTAAAAGGCGAAGTTCTGTGATGCTAATAAGAGTAGAGCGAAAGATCGCTAAAATAATAATAACTCCATCCTATTCCTACCTCACAAGAAAGTCAAAAATTTGTTCAATCATGTGAAAGGTATGAGCTGACAAATTTCCCTCCTCATTCATATTTAAATATATTTAATTTAGTTTAGTTTAGTTGTGACTTTGCAAACCGTAAATGGAGATTTTACTGTATACACAGTTGCATCTATTTGTTTTAATGCTTATTTGTTTGTGTTATAAGAGAGGGTAACTTACTCGACTCATATTGAACTTTGGCATGGATGGATACTTCGGGCAACGTCCAAATCCGTACGCCTTTGTCTCTGCCACAAACGTGGATAACAATAAAACGCTTGACAATAGCGAAATACGCAAAATTGTGCAAAACTTCATTTGATACATATTTGCAATAGAGTATATATATGTCTATATGTATGTATGTATGTATATTTAGGGCACAGATTGACACAGTTGCTCAGCTTTGATTGTTCTGCATAGAATGTTTAATTTGTAATTTTTCAATTTATTTGACGATTCACTTGATTATGCACAGTAGAGCTTCTGTTTTTTTCTTTCTTCTTCTTCTTTTTTGGATGTCAGTTGGCCAATGAACGCTGAAGCATAGTTTTCATTTCCTTTTTTTGTTTTTGTTTTTGTTTTATTGTTGCTGGTCGATGGACCTATTAATATTCCGCAGTAGAAATGTGCGATAATAAAAACGTGCTCGACTCAAGCCTGACTTTGTGCAGTGCAACAAATTTGTAAACAGTGAAAATGAAATGCTCTTTCAAACAAACCAAAAATGTATATATACGTCTATATATACATTAACTAGGTTGGATCGTGCCTTGGCTAAACGTTACGTAAAAGAAAATTGGAGAAAAAAACAAGTAAGAGTGCTTTAGTCGGCAGTGCCCGACTTGTAGATACCCTGACCAGGACATCACACAACTATTGCTAATATTTGTCATATTCTCTTAATTTTGCCTCTTTACAGCCCCCTTCGATCTTCTCTTTACTGTCCTTAATGTGTCTTCACATATTTTCTTCTTTTGTTGTCTTCTCCACTCTATTATTCTTGTCTCTTCTTTCTTTTCTACCTACAGCATATATGTTACCAAAAACAATCTACCCCGCTTAACCATTTCACCAATAAATTCAGGGTATTGAGCTAAAAACCAGACTGCAGCAGGCTAAGCGATGCGAAAACGAAACGAGCTGGCTGCCACACACACAGAGCTCCATTGTAAGTGGCAAATGAATGTGGCATGCCACAGCAGCGGCAGCAACTGCAACTGCAACTAGTTGGGTGGTAAGCGCTGCGCGAACAGGTGAATGTTGCGCATTCATTCGTTCATTCATAAACAAAAGTAAAAGGCCCAATAAAGGAAGTCCATTGTTGCATGCGTCATGATATTGATGATCAAATGCTTTTGCAAACCAGCTGTTATTAAACAACTGAATTGGCTCAAGTTCAAGTCAACTGTAACAGCAGCCATGGGGAGAAAAAGGAAATATGAATAGCGAGCATTCCACAGATAAAATAAAGGAAGTCTACTCAGTTCATATCTTTCATAACACACTTCCAGGCAAATTTTGTAATAACTAACTAACAAGTTATTTTAGCCATTAGCAGGCAATGAAAATTGGCAGTGAGTGTTAATTTTTTGCAGACAGACAAACAGAAAAGAGCAACAGTAAACAAACAAACAAAAAAAACAACAAAAAAACACAAAAAGCTAACTATTCAATTACGTATATTAACGTAGTCATTCAGTTGCCAAGGCAATTGCAAATTTATGCTATTATTTCTTTATAATTTTAACTGCCTTTAAATAGTTATTGTAGTATATTTGTTATCTCTTTGTTTACAAATTTGTTTGCTGCGTATTCTTTCGCACTAGAAAGTCTTTTTTCTTCTCGAATTGTTTACCGACAACTAAATAGCATAGACTGCAACCGCACCGCTCGACCGTTGGAAATGTACTGACTGCTGTTTATCGTATGGGTATTTGAATTGCAAACAGTGTGACCGTCGCGCAATAATAAATGTATACATCAAGTGTGCACACACTGCGTAGCTAATCGATAACAGCTTATCAGCCGACCTCCATATTTGTGTAGATTGTCAACAAATTGCAAGCAGATTTGTTTTATTTATTTTTTTTTTGTTTTAATCAAGTTTCATTCTGCAACAATAAATGACGGCAGCTTAGGCAATTCCATTTATTCAAGTAACCGTAGGGTAAGGATATGGCAGCGTGTGTGCTTTGTTTTCGCTGCTGCAACAATGATGAATCCTATAAAATATTCTCCGAACTTGGTTTGCGGCTCAACATTTGCAAAACAATCAACAAACATTTTTGGCTTGAGGTAAAGGCGCGAATATTTTAATTTTGTATATCACGTTTCCTTTTTCACTTTTCCTGCGCAAACTATTTGCAGCTGAGCAGCGCAACTGGTGAGCACGAGCAAATATGTCGCCAGTGCTGGGAGTGCGTGAGCAGCTTCAATGAATTCTATCAGCGAGTCTACAATGCCCATCAGGAGAGACGCAGCGACGTGAAGAATGTGCAGATCGAGTTCTGTGACGAATCCGAGGCAGCAAATCCATTGGCGTTTGGCGGTGAGCTGGATGCGCTGGCTGAGGATTTTTTTGCCACGAGCGATGTCAAGGTGGAGGTGAACGAACTCGAGCCCCTGCCCAAGCTTGAAGTGCTCGAAGAGCAGTTGCTGGAGCAGAGGAGCGCTGCTACAAAGAGACCGAGTGCTGAGCAGCCAGCGAGTGCTAAGCGACGCATTAAAAAAGAACAGCCAACGGTCAACAGTGATTCAGATGGCGATATACCTTTAGCCGAGTTTCTAGATCTGAAAGCATCTGCAGCGAAGGGAGTTAAAGGACAGCCGTTGCGTCGTAGCACACGCCGCGGGCTACGTTCCAAAACGCCGCCAATATCCCCGCCCAGCTGCATGAAGAGCGAGAACGATTCCGATGATGATAATGACAAGGAGCTTCTAGCTGCGGAGGCAGTGCTGGGCACTGATGACAGCGCCAGCTCGAGCGAAACCAGCGACAGCGACTCAGACAACAGTTTGCCGGACATGGAGCCAGAGGAGCGATATGCAGAGATACCCAAGCGTGTTGTGGTCAAGCCGAAGAAGTATCGGAAACGCCCCAAGCCTCTGATTCCACCTGTGCGAATGAGCCGCGAGGAGATCGAGAAGCGGAAAGCGCAACAAGACGAATTCGATAAGATCATCATAGATTTCTTCAAGAAGCTGCCGTGCCATGTCTGCAATCTGCTGGTGCCCAACTTCGGAGACATGCGGCGCCATCAGCGTATGTCCCACAACATGGAGAGTGGCTTCATTGCCTGTTGTGGTCGCAAGTTTCACATACGCCGCGCACTGGCCGAGCATGTGCTGGTCCACAAGAATCCCGAGCACTTTATGTGCACACAGTGCGGTCGCATATTCCACGATTCCAAAAGTCTCGAGACGCACGAACAGACGCATACGAATCCACAAGCGGATACGAAGGATAAACGCATGTATCAATGTGATAAGTGTCCCAAATGCTTCACCACAAAGGCTGCTGTGGAGTATCACAATGTGTCCAAGCATGTGCCCAAGTCGGATTTCAAATACACCTGCCCAGAGTGCAACAAAAAGTTAGTTGACTTTGACCTCAAGGTTATACGTAATGCCTAACTGCCTTGTTCCTTTTTTCGCTTTGCAGAGTGCCCACAGAACGCAAGCTGAAGGAACACTTGCGCTATATGCATGATCCGGAAACTGCCATCATTTGCGACAAATGCGGCAAGACGTTGCGCTCCCAGGCGAATCTTAAGAAACACCATGAACTGGAGCATTCCGATAAGCCACGGCCAAAGCCCGATCCCGTACAATGCGAGATATGCGGCACTTGGCTGCGCCACTTGTCAGGGCTCAAGCAGCACATGAGCACGGTGCATGAGCCGCCCGGTGGTGAGCATCGATGCCACATCTGCGACAAAAAGTCCACAAATTCGCGAGCACTCAAACGCCATATTTACCACAACCATCAGTGCGAGCGAAAGTTTCGATGCACCATGTGCGAGAAGGCGTTCAAGAGGCCACAGGATCTTCGAGTAAGTGAAGCAGTCGACTTAAAGAAGCATCAGGGAGTCTATATCGTCTATATCTTTGCAGGAGCACACGTCTACGCATACAGGTGAGGTGCTATACACCTGCCCGAACTGCCCGCAGACGTTCTTCTCGAATGCCAACATGTACAAGCATCGCCAGCGCTTGCATCGCGCCGAGTGGGAGGCGGATCGCAAGAAGCCGCTGCCACCGAACATAATGCAACAAGCAGTGGTCGCCACAACGGCCATGAAGAAGCGTCAAACCGCCGACTCGACCATTGCTGCCACCCAGAAGCAGGAGACAAACAACTGCAACAATAGTAATAGTATTTAAGTAACTATTTATGTCATATTTAGAAATAGTTAAGAACGAAGAAGGAACTCATAAATATAATGCAGACACAAGTACACATTCATGGACTACAGATAGGTGACTATGGCTATGGATATTTAATGATCGTCCTGTGGAATGCGAATCGTCTCGCAGATGCCCTCCTCCCGATGCACGCTCGCCCAGTGCTGCGACAAATGCTGGCTAATGGCTCGCCGAAAGACCATGCACGTAATGTGGGGCAATTTCTCGAAGCGGACGCGCAGCAGGCCCAGCTTGGCCAGAGCGAAACGCCAGTTCTTCATGATACTGGCATTCTTGCCCACATGCTGGGAGTCGGGTGTAATGATGACTAGAATTCCCTCCGGTCCCAGCAGCTCGTAGGCCTTCTGGCAGCAAATCAAACGCTGTTCCGCACTGGGCATGTATTCCAGCAGGAGGCTGAAGATGACGCAATGATAGTAGCCAGCAGGTAAGCTTTTCACGGTCTGATCGACAATCTCCGGTTGCTTCAAACTAGCGTCTACGCCCACTGTGAGAAAGTCACCTTGGAGCACATGAGTTCCAGGTGCGGGACAGAGATCGATGGCTGTCACCTCCAGGTGTGGTGTATTGCCAAACGGATTGAAGCAGCTGCCCACGTCTAGCACTCGAACACTGTCCGGTGGCTCATCCATGTACGCACATTCTGAATCCGCCAGCTCATTGTAGGAAGCGAGCAGGCGCTGCTCCCGCTGTCGCTTCTGCAGATAGATGCCCTCCGTGTAGAAGTATTTGATTATATAGTCGATGGCCCACTTGATGCGACTACGCGCTTGCAGCTCCGTCTTAGTAGCATTCGATTCCCATATGCCAGCGAGCTGCTGCATTGCATCTGCATACTCAGCCAGCTTTTCAGCATTGTGGGGTGCTGTGTGCTCCTTCCAAGCACGCTCTGCTCCATACAATTTTGTGAGCTGTCTTAAGTTCTCGTGACAGTTCTTCACAATGTTGGCCAAGCGTTGATGCTCCTCCGTGGCCATGCTCTATTTATTGTAGATTTTATTTTATTTAGTTTTTTTTTGTTTATTTTCACTCCAGGCGCAACAAATGTGTGTATACAATTGAGATGAGCGATATTTGCACACCTGTATACCTGTATTTTATATTCGCCACCACTGTAGCTCGTGTAAGGCGCAACAGCGCATGTAAACAATAGTGTGCCCGTTTGCAAAAATCAATACTTCGTCATTTGCAAGGTATACAGATTAGGTCACACTTGTCGCTGGTCAAGAGGAAGTTGTTTAAAACCAATAAGTGTATCTCGAACAAATGCACGAGCCATATATACGTAAATTAGTCAAGTGGATACCTTATGATCATTCGTTCTGTTTTTGCTAGCTGTTATACAAAAAACTGCTATACAAGTGGAATACAAATTTGTGTTTATTGCCTTAAAGCGCAAGACTTTGAAACCAAAAGTGTGGCCAAATTCATTATCACAACTTGAACGTTTTTAGTGCCTAAGTCACAATTGTGAACGGATCGTTCAAACCGCAACTTTTTTAAACCATAGAAAGTGAAACTCAAAAGGGGGATATAAATATATATTTAAGCAAAACATGTAGAAAAGTAAATTTCCATTCGTTTCTTTCTGTGAGTGCAAAAACAACTCAAGCTGTAACAGTTCTAGTCTAGCTCTATTCTAAGTGTGCACTAATTGAAAAATGTTTTTTCGAGTTCCTGAAGCAATAAGCATTAAGCATTGTTTAATGTATTGTACTTTATTTGTGCACAAATTAAAAACTGTGAGTCAGCAACGTACAATGCAATGATATGATTGCAATTCATTTTTGCTCGAGAATCGCATCTATCCAGTTTAATTACAAAAACTAGAAACAAGTGCGCAAGTATACATAGCCATTATATAGAAGGAATCGCACGTAATACAAAAAACTAGTTTACTTGTCACATACATAATGATTAAGCATGAGTAAGCAAATGCGTGCTACAGACACTATTCCATTCACACATATTGATAAGCATTGAGAACCAGCCTATTGGCAGACAAACAATTGCTGAAACTATTTGTTAAGTTTCTTATCAGAACACATTGACAAATCCACAACTCAATTTTAAGAAACACTCAACGGCGGCAAACTAAAATATATGACGTGCATACATACACCCATATTCAATATGCATGCATGTGTGGGTGTGTGAGTCCATTGTTCTGAAAGCGAATCCGTTCTAAAGGTCAAGACCGAATGGAGTATACAAACATACCCACATGTGTAGCCATCCAAATGCTGTAGCAACATATAAATATGATATAACAACCAACAACGGCGCAGTTTATGCACATACATGTACATATATACATAGGACTTTTAACCCACGCCAATTAACTAAATTTTGTTGTTTTTTTTAACTTTGCCTATCCAATTTGTATTGATAAAGACCGGCTTATCGCCGCATTGGTTCCGCAAAGCGTTTACAATTGTAAAATGTTGTTGAAAATATTTTAGATAATAGAAAAAGTATTTTAGTGCAGGGGGCACTTTATCAATGCCAGCCGAAACTTATCGCTAAATAATTATCACTAAAATGCGTTCTTAAAGTGTTAACGCCGCTGTCCGATGGTCTCTCTGCCCAGCTACCGATAAGGATAAGAACGCATTCAACATTTGTGCGACAGTTCAGTCGTTGATGGCAAGTCAACTGAGGCGTGTCTGCCCTCTGCTCTGCTCAACTTTCTCTGCTTTCCTCCTTGCTACCAGTCACATCCAGAGGTCAACATGAAGATCGATTCGGCGACCATTAAGGCAGCCGTAAATAGGTGCCAAGAACTCTTGGTCATGGCCATTTATACGTCATTCTTTTTTACACTGCCTTTGAATTCCTATTATGCCATAATTCTAATATTGGTAAGTACAAATACTAAAGTATAAGTACATTATTGACAGGATATACTGTTGATAAATATTTCGGGGGCAAAATACATTAACAGTGGGTACTGTGTGTGTGTGTGCGCTCTGATAAAGTTATCTTGAAGCATGTCAACGGTCTAATACTCTTTCCAAATATAAAATATTACAAAATAGAGGTTTTTATATAAGCATGGAAAATGCTATAACTAATATGCAATACTCCTCTCACAAAAGGAATTTATATGCGTGAAAGCACACATACTCTTACATTCATTTTGAAGACGGAGAGCGCAGCTGAAAGTCTGCAGAAATGAGCAGCCTTCTCGCTCTAGCTCTCATGCTAATTAGAATTGTGAGCAAATTTGTAACTGGAGTGGGAGCTGCAACAGAGGATTAGAAGAGAGAAAATATAGAAGAGGTCATACTCTGTAAATTCATATATACATATACATCTACATATACATGTTCATCTATGCATATTCATCACTTAACATACTTTTGCAGATCTTTGGCAGCAATTTGGCACGCGCTCTGTTGCTCGTCTATTGGACCATTATCTACCTGCGGCACAAATTGAATGTTGCCCGAATCGATGGCAATGGGTATGTCTAAGGCTCAAACTAATAGATTTTTGGCTAATTTTCATGATTGCTTCCAGCTGCATGCTAATGCGAGACAATGCGATAGGTCGCATATACCGTAGATATTTTCCCGTTCAATTGATCAAGACCGCCGACCTGCCGCCCAATAAAAACTACATAATAGCTAGCTTTCCACACGGCATACTTGGGTAACTACTTGCATTAAGATATCTTATCGATAATTTTTATAAATGATTATATTACTTACTTGCAGCACCGGCATTTGTATGAATATGGCTTTCGATATTGGCGTATGGTTCAAACTCTTCCCGCAGGTGCGCCCAAAGGTTGCTACGCTCGATCAACATTTCTACACGCCTTTCTTGCGTCATTTTATACGCTGGTGGTGGGGTCTAATCTCAGTGTCGAAGGAGTCGCTGATGTACTACCTCACCAAGTCGAATAATCCGCAACATCCCGACAATCGTGATGGCTTCACCTCCAATGCGGTAGCTATTTTGGTGGGCGGGGCACAGGAGGCGCTCGACTCAAATCCTGGTGAATATATTCTAACGCTCAGAAAGCGCAAGGGCTTCGTGAAGATGGCCGTGCGAACAGGGTAAATAGAGAGACGGCGAGACAAAAACTAACTGTATGACGCTTCCATTACAATCAACACTCTTCTCTCTCTCTCTCTCTCTCTCTCTCTCTCTCTCTGTCTCTTGTGAACAGTTCTGCAATTGTTCCCAGCTTTTCATTTGGCGAAGTTGACATCTTCCAGCAGGTGGCCAATCCGCCCAACTCGAAACTGCGCAACTTTCAGATTGCTGTGAAGAAGCGAACGGGTATAGCGCCGCTGATACCCTTGGGTCGCGACATCTTCCACTATCCATTTGGCGTTGTGCCTTATCGTCGCCCCATCACACAAGTTCGTAAGTAGACTGCAGCACCTGATCCTCATAGAAACAAGTGTACGAGATCTTTCATTGCTGTTTAGTTGGCGCACCAATTGAAGTGGTGCAGAGTGATGATCCCGATCCTGCCTATGTCGACGAGTTGCACGGCAAGGTAATCAAAGCACTGGAGGACATGTTTGAAGAATATAAAGGCAAATACTTGAAAGACCCGGAAACAAAACAACTAATTATAAACTGAGCACACTATTCAACTGTTTGGGACTGCCAACTCGTTCACAAAACATTCGGGCTTTGAGGATTTTCACATAGACGCGGACAAGGTCACACTTAAAGCTTTTCAAATAGCAAAATCATATTGTAACCCAAAAGAAACTTCAGGATTATTTAAGGTGCAATTGTTAGGGATTTTAAGTGTTTAAGCATTTGTTTACGCTTTTAGTATTAAGTTGTTAATTAGCAACTGTACACAATAAAAAGGGTTAGTTGGTTAATTTTAACGAAAGCGTATGTTCTTTTTATTAATATTATTATTAATTATTAAGTTACCAATTAAATTTGTTACGTCGTACATAAATTTTATATACAAAAAGAAAAAGGAGGAGGATTCGAAATTTCATATTTGGAAAACTTAACTAAATGGTTTTTTTTTTTAGTTTTTTTGTTTCTTAGGTGTTTTGTGCCATTAACTTTTCATTTTGTTTATATATATATTAGATAGGTTCTATGTACTAAATAGAAGTTTTTCCTTTTTGCTTTAACAATTAATAACTATAAGGAATTTGGTAAAAATACAATATTATGCTACACTAAATTCAATCGCAGAATCTTCAATTAAGGTACAATCAAATTTTTCTATCTTCCTTTCCTTCTTCCTTTTTTTTATTAGCAACAAATCACTTTTCGACTAAACAAAGTTTTACTAATGTTTTTTTTTTACTAAATTAAATGAAATTAATTATTTTTGTCTTTTTTGCATATGCTGCCTAATTAATTAGTTGGCTTTCGAATTTCTAAATTATTATAAATTATCTACAAATAATTGAACAACTAAAATCCATTTAGGAATCTTTTGCTGTAGAAGGAACACTTGGCATTTAGTTGGACTTGGGGTTCGGATTACTAATTTGTATATCTGGCAAATCTGGCTTTAGAAAATGCATTTAGGCTATAACAAATATATATCTCGTATATATGTATGTATATATGATTATCTTTGTGTAATTTTTAGTTTTCAAAAATTATATTCTGTGGGCTTCATTTTTATTTTACCTATAACTTTCCTTTTCTATATATCATCTATAACTTTCTGTTGTATAATTGGGATTCTAGTTATGCATGTGTGGTGATTGTGTGTATGGCTGTGTGTGTGTGGGTGACAAAAATATATGTTTATATATATATATGTATATGCTATATTTGTATGCATGTAGTAGAAGCAATTCAATTGCCTTACATTCCAACTATATAAATATAAATTTGTCTTTTATTCTTTTAATTTAGCAATACAAAAATGTGGTTTTCTTTTCATTATATTTTTTTTGGCATAAACTTTTGATGATGTTTACAATTACAATTGTTCAAAGATTTTCTTTAAAGAGCCTAAAAAACATGTTGCTAAATTTCTCATATTTTATCATATATAGTTAAATGCTATAGCTCTCATTTGAATTCTATTTCTACATTTAGTTTTTAGGTACTAGCCAGGCAGCCGATTTGTGTGTTTTTGCAAAAAGGTTTTTACGATATTCGCAGTGCTTCCAAAAAAGCGTATTATCTAAATATTTTTGGGTTTCTCTGTGGTATTCACCATCATCATTTTCATCTTCTGGATTTTATTTGTTTTTTGTTTAAATCAATCCCTGAGTGCATTTTTTGCTTTTTATTTTTTAATGTAATTCGCTTAAGTTGTTCTGCTTGTTGGTGTTCATAGCGTTCTTAGTTGCTTGTTTTATCTTTTAATCATTTTTATTATTAATTTGAAAGTCAAAGTTTTTATATATATTTTTTTTCTGGTATTCAGCATTCTAGAATTGATTTTGCTTTGCGCGCGGTTGCCCTAATTGAAAAAAGTTTGTGATTTGCTTTAATTTTAAATATTTTCATTAGCTAGATTAGATTAGTAAACGCATATATTAAGTAAACGCACTTTTTAGTTTTCGTGAATTTTGTTGTTTACCAATTTACAAAAAGTGTTGTGAAATGTGCTTTAGTTAGATTTGAGAAAAAAGTTTAGGAATTTGTAAATTTCTTAGTTTTTTAAATACTCGTTCAGCTAATTTGATATCTTCAGTTAGACCTACTAGAATGAACCGGGTTGTACTATAAATTGTTATCTATTGTGAACGAGTATTATGCAGTCGATGGCATCCGACTTCATTGTGCTTACTAGTTTTTGGTTTTTCTTTTTGAGCGCAAAAGGTGCATGGAAGAGTAACAAGGACTTAGCTATATATAAATATATATTTGTGTGAGTTGTGTGAGTGTGTGTGTCTGTGTTGATGTTATTGGCTTAAAACAATTTAAGCCATTTTTAACAATGAACATTTATTAATTTTTAGTTTAATTTGTTATGCTTCTTTTGGTGTTTCAATTGCGGGCCTTATTTTGAGCTCTAAATTAATTTTATTTAATTTCTTTCTTCTTGTTAATACTTTTATGATTAGTATCTACAAAAGGTTTTTAGGTCGTTTAACAATTCATTTAAAACATAATTTATGCATTTTCCGTTTGGGGTTTTTTTTCCTCTCGTCTCTCTTTTATTTATTGCAACATTATTTTTATGTATATATATAATTTATTTTTTATTTTTGGTTTTAGTGTGTATAATTTATGTATATATAGTTTTACAATTTCATTTCGTGTTTTGTATCATTACAATTGAATTTATATAGTATGTACGTATTTGTTTTCTTAGTTTTGTGGGAATTTCCTCGCTCTCTTTCTCTCTCTCTCTATCTTCCTCTCTGCACGAGAGAGATAATACAGTTAGAGATATAGCCCTATATAGAAGTACATAGGCCGTAATACAATTTAGTTTTATATTATATATAATTTTTTGTTACTTTTTGTTTAACTACAAACAATGCTAATCGAATTCTCAATTTGTTTTAGCTTTTATAATTTGTTGATAATTTATTTTCAGTTGTTTTTTTTTTTCATATTTGTTCATTAGCAAATCAACAAAATTTTTATTTCTTATTTTCATAAGAATGTTTTAACATGTTTTTCATTTTAGATAACATTTGAATTAGTTTATATATATATATATATATATATATAGTAAATATATATTCATCTAGCTCTACACTTGATCAGCTCGTGTTCCATTTTGGTTGAGTTTTAACTTGCTTCGTTTATACCTACACAAAAACGATTTCAACAATTGAAAACAGAAAATAAACTTACAATTTATAATAAGAAAACAAAAAATTACAATTCTATAAAATTTATAAAAAATTTCAATATACTTCTGTGTATGTGTGTGTATGTGTATATAGTCTGTATAATGTATATAACTATGTGTATTATATATCTGGTGGTTAACAGCTGCCTCTAGACAGCCACAATGGCTGACATCTACGAGGCAGTCGGCACAGGATTAAAATAATGCAGGCCATTGGTCTGGAAGAGACAAATAGAGATAGAGTGACTAAATCTGTATAAATTAAAATTCATATATTGGTATGGAGCACTCACTGCCATATCATATTCGGTTATATAGGCGGGTATTTCCAGCTGATCCTTTGTTATGGCCGAATACAGGTGCTCAACGCCTGGCAGCGAGTGCACCTTCGCCTTGATGGCGGGCGCCATGAATGTGGTGAACCACCAGGTCATCATTTTAGTCCAGAATGTGGGGTGCACTATATAGAAGGCCTTCAGATTCTTCTTGTATCTGTTGAAGAATGGTTTTGATTGGAATACCCATTTACATTCATATTGATATTAGTTCACTCACTTGTATGGCAACACACTGTAGACCTCTCTGAGCCAGTGCAACGATGGATAGTTGTTAGTTGACGTGAGCGTGTGGAAGTATGCAATGACATAATCGCCTTTGACAATCGGATCGAGCAGTTTTATCAGATACAGCAGCGCCTACCATATAACACAATATAGTTATCAATATGGCTCAATTTATAGGTAGTTTTATGGTGCACTTACCTTATCCAGGTCAATGCTCTGGGCTGGAAACCATTTGCCGCAGAACACAATCACAGGTCGGCCAAGACGATCCACTCCACTCTGATATAGACAACCGATGCCAGACACTTCGTTCAGATCCTCAACTTGTGCGCGCTGCAGCAGACGTTCATATCTGTAAAAGATAAATAACAGATTCGTATTGATATTGCTTGTAAATATTGTTGATTCCACTTATGTGCTAATGGTTTATTGATCTAGTTTTAAAGTTGCTTAACAAGCAATAAAGTTTATTATACCCTGGTTATGCATATGTGCAAAAGGGTATATTGTATATCTTAAACGAGGTATGTAATGAATACATGTAAAAGTGACTGATGCCACATGGTATATATTATTAATTTGGATTAAGATTAGGTATACATATAAAGTATATTTAGAGTATATAGAATTATGTATATGCACTAAAGATTCCACTAAGATCATAAATCGAAAGCTCCAGCTATTTAGGAGCTACACAAGTTTGCATATTAGGGGTTCTATTCATATATGTGTACATAGAATTAGTCTAGACTCTACTGTAAGTCGTGCACTCCCAACTAGAGCACTCATAAGTGGTTCATAATTGTTTATTTAAGTCATTGTCCACTGATCCGGTAGCTCATCTAAGAGCAACAGTCACTCCCAGCTAGCAGCTGACAGCGCGCAGTAATCGTAATTGTGTTTACCTTGCTGAGCTGCTTACGAATTCGCAACACACATTCACATTCACACTCGCATTCGTGCTCACATTCACATCAACATTCACTTTAACGATCGACCGTATTTGTCTGCTTTTGGATTATAAATATTTGCTGAAAAGTTTGTGCCCAGTTTTATGAGTTGTACGCCATTTACCTGGGCACACATAAGTTTCTACTCTTGGCTTTATTATTATTTACGAAAATAAAGTAAATATATGTGCGATAAGCTCTAACACAATGGGAGCACACAATTACACTTTTACTAATTAAACTAGAAGATAAGTACATACATCTACTTTCTTTTAATGTTGCGAATTTCACGTAGACTGGGTTTATATTAGTTTTGCCGGCTTTCGTTTAGCGATAACAGCTAAATGGAGTCTAATGCAGGGAGAGTTATCTCTCTTAACAAGAAGAGTGGAGGGAATAGCAGCAGATGAAGGAATCTAATTATAGCTGTTATAATACATAATCTTTGATTGTCATCTATAAATCTTAGCGCTGATTTCAAAGAACAACTTTACATACTGTCAATAACAGCTTTTGCTCCTAAAAGACTTTTATTAATATAGAATTACTCAGTAATCAGAAAAAGAAAACGAAATAATATCGAATTTCCAACTAAATTCCATATTATTTTTAGCGGAAATTTCAGCCTATTTTCAGCTTTACAGTTGTAAACAGCTGACTGACTCATTAAAGTCAATCAAAATTCTGCTAAAAGGTGTTAATTGAACAATTTCATATTTTCTTTCTACTGGCGCGCGTCTACTGTGTGTGTGTGTGTGTGTGTTGGTGTGTGTTTGTGCCTGGTGCAAAGTGACGCAGTTAACTCCGGTAGCAGCTGGTTATCAAGTGATAAACCCTGAAGCTGATAAGATCGGCAGCGACAGCATCTGCAGCACATCCTCCCATCAGATTAAGATAAAAGTTTGCTCTCGCTTCTACAATACGAAGTGACGCATTGTGACGCAGTCTATAAACAAGGCAGATAAATACGTATATCTAGCAGATAAATGCATATACTATGTATAATCTTTGACTATTGACCAAGTATACTGCATTATGTATACACTTTGCAGCATAGTCCATAATCTCCATTAACTGAGAATGGCGTTTATTTACGTAGATTGATTATAAACATGTAAGCTATACAGGGGAAATGCTATAGTATACATATATTGTAAATATACTAAATACTACAAGGGTCAAAGTCTTCTACTCACATACATGCCTCTTCTTCTTCTACTCATTGAGCATGCTGCCTACGAGAAGCTCTTCTATTTACACTGTATGCAAACTATCTTCTTATACGCGCTCTATATCGACTCTTATACTATTTGAGCATACTGTCTACTGTATCTTCTAATTACTAAATACTCTTATACTAATTGAGTATACTGTCTACTGCATCGTCTTATACTCACTAAATACTCACTCCCTACAGCAGACTCTTATACTATGGCAGCATACCGTTACTTCTACTTCTCGCTTCTTA
The DNA here is from genome assembly GCF_001654015.2 of Drosophila navojoa. Next base: position 57,825 of record NW_022045966.1, read on the forward strand.
TACTGCTTCAATACGACTCTTCTATTCATTAAGCATTTCATATGGGTTTATGGTGACTCTTCTACTAATCGATGCATTGATATTGTCTTCTACTCTCTCATATATTTGATCTGTTCATATCTTTTTTCATCATCTAAACTCGCCCACACATTCTGCTAACTCTGCTAATGACTCGACTACACTCTCTATGCATATATATTCTTCTATTTAGCAACTATAATCTGTATAAATTATTATACATTGATTATAAAAAAAATTCGCGTGTGAAATTCGCTCGCATTTATATTTGTTTTCATTAGTTTTTGCTGTTGTTGGCTAAATTAAGAAATCAGTTATTAAAGCAGGCAATTAGCCAATGCGCATTAGCTACAGTAAAGGGTGACTGAGGTGAACAAACAACAAATAAATATACATATATGTATATACATTTCTAATTATCCTTTATTTTGCATCTCTTTTCCTTCCATCTCTCTTACTTACACCTGATTTTCTATGTAACTCCTCCATTACCTTCTTAGAACTCAGTTTCTTTCTCTCATATTTTGTTTCCCCTTTAGTGCTTAACGAGTTACTACTGTAGCTATGGCTATTCTAACCGCTCTGCCGCCGCCGCAAATTGCATGCCTTTGTTCAATTTTGAAATTGACAGGTAATGTAGGCATGGCAGCTAGCTACTAGGCAGGTAGTCAGGGTCGCAAGCGTGCTTTCAATAATGCATGGCTCGGCTGATGAGCTGTCTGTTGAAAGGACCTGCCCCATCGAGCATTCATCGAGGCGCTATAAATAGTAGTAGTGGCAGTAGAAGACGACAACTAGTTGAAGTCGAGCAAAGCACATTCTATGCGAAAGGGGAGTGTGGAGGGGAAATGACGTCACGCAATTAAAAAAAAAAAAAACAATATCCAAATTGAATATGGAGAGAAATGTCAATCGTCATCGGGCAAAGAGTTTATATTGCGAGCTTGTTTTTATTTAAATTGATTTTGTTTTCTTTTCTCCTGTGCGTTTTTTCGATTTTATTGAATTTGTTTACCTCTCCTCTGGCGTCTCTATGAGCTCATCGGTCGACATGATGTCCCCGGTAGTCTCCTGCATGGGACTGGAGCCCAAGTCTATGGACGTCATACCCTCGAGCATTGTCATTGTGGTTGATGGGGTTTTAGTTGGTTGCTTGGCTGCTTGGGTGGGTGGGTTGCTGGTTAAGCTGCTTTGCTTTTGCTAGTTCTTGTTCAATTATGTTGTTGTTTTGTTATTGTTGTTGTTGTTGTTGTTGTTGTGACTGTTTTGCCTTTTACAGTTTTTATCGATCGAGCGCAACGTAGAATTTTATGGAATTATACCTATTTGCCTTTAGTGCACTTTCTTGTTAATTGACGCAAATGGCGCAGACGTTTCGCGTCTTTCAATTACGTTCGACGTGGTTGGTGCTTTTTTTATTTTTTATTTATAAATAGAATTCTCAACATTTTATTTTATTTATGTTATATTTCGAACTGTGGCAGCTAGTTTTGCCAGACTTTTGCGTTGCGTAGGAAGAAGCCGCGTCAAGACAATAATATAAATGCTTATGAACCGAAAATATTGTTTTTCTATAGCTATTGGATGTATATATTGTATATAGAAGTATTGAGTTTATATAAATCGGTTGGTCCAAACTCTCAAATCGTTTCTAGAGCACACACGACCAGACGCCACGAGCTGCGCTTCTCGACTGAACAAACGCCGTTCAGCTCTCTTTCCGATTGCCAAATGCCGAACGCTGCCCACAGGCTGCTCTAATTGCGCTCTCTCAATTACACTCGGTCACACTCTCACTCTGTCTGGCTGCCTGCTTCACGGCCAGCTTATGTGTACACCAAGAGAGTGAAGCAAACAGCGCAGCGCACAGTAGGAAGTGCACAGACACTCGCACTCGCTCGCTCTCGCACACTCATACGCTTCTTCACTTTCTTCATTCCACTCTCTAACAGTTTATTACTCTCTGCGCAGCTGCGCCTTTACTGCTGTACAATGACATCAACAGCAGAAACAGAAGCAGAGACAGACGCGGAGGCAGCGGCAGCGGCAGCAACAATAACAATAACAATTGTGTATGAACGTAGCTTCTGCCTCTCCAAGGACATGGCATGGCATGACTGATTGATTGACTGACTGACTGACTGCCTGCTGCCTGCCTGATTGCCTGACAGCCGCCAATCGGTTCATGCATATTCGTGTCTGCTTTGCACTGTCCAATGGAATCAGTTGAATAGTTCAACTCTCGCGTGTTGTTGCTTGTGTTTTGTGTGTTGTGTGTGGCATATTTTTTGGACAGCGCCAACATGACGTATGCGCAATTTACATTTAAAACAAAGCAGGCCAAGCGATGGCGGCGTAGTAAAATTAGAGAGAGCAACTGATAGTCGAACTACAGATACCCTGTAGGCAAGTTGCGAATAATATTTATAAAATTAATGTACAAGTTATATATAAATATATCTGTAGACATATGTATGTTGTATGTATATATGTACATAATTGTTATAATACGTAACTAATCAAGAATAAGAATATTTCAAGACTTTCTAGTATGTATATACCTTACACTAATTTTCATTTTACAGAGTATAACCAGGACAACATACTGTGAACTCATTTAAATGCATTGAACTGTTTCTCTCAGCCGAAAAGCCTCGCCTGCTTACATATTTATACAGACACGTGTATATAAAGATATATTCATATACGTCAGTTATCTGATTTGTACAAGATATATATATTGTATATAGTATTTAGATGAATTTACGATTTAAGTGACAACAAAATGCGATGACAAACAGTTTGAATTAAATGCAACCAAATTTGCGGTTGCATTCAATGAACTGACAGAGTTGAGTGATAATTTTATATATACATATATAGAGCCCTATAAAGTCGGGGAATCGGAATCTGAACTGGAATCTGGATTGACAGACAATCATAACTGAGTTGACAGCAAAAAAAAATGCAAACAAAAACGGAATTTCAAGTTGAAAGACCAAATTAATGTTATGCGAATGACTCGCATTGAATACTTCGATTCGATTGGGCTATGGCTACGGAATAGATAGTGCGAAATGCAAATCGCGTCGTAAACGGCATATAGGCTAAGGTTAAAAACAAAAACTTCAGCGAGGGCTGTTCGGGAAGTAGGGAAGCGATACAAAAAGAGACTGCAATGGACCCTAGAAAATATCAGAAATCTATAAATACATCTATATACAGCTGCTCACATATTAATATAGATATTGAATTGGAGGAACATATTAATGTTAAGTTATTATGGGAGTTGTATATATAGTAATTGGTTATTCTCTCCTTCCATCTATGAGAAATTGTTTCTTGACATTAACCTCGCGTCGTATACTTCATTTCTATGCTATGACAATTAGATACATACATATATTTATATATAGATTGACATTATTGCAATGGCTTAGGCCGTAACTCAAACCCAATTGAGACACGTGCAAGGATATAATTAGAAGCATATATTTAGTAAGTGTCCAAGACATGTATTTCCTTTCCTCATTGAGCATGCAAACGATGACGTCGCTAGCAGTACGATAATGACGTCATTAGGCAATAGTCATAGTCCAAGAAGTCGACGCTGTTCAAGGCGTAAAGGATTGAGGGGAGTACGACGAATACTCGCAGCACTCGCGTGCCAAAGTCCTGTAAAAATTTGCATAGGCTATACAAATGCCAGTGGCAGGACCAGGGGTAGCTTGGAAAGGCGCAGTCAGAGAGAAAGTCCGGTCAAAGAAAGTCATTTGTTAGACGCTTAAGATATTTCCGGCACGCGCACGCTAAATACACACGAATTCTATTTATTTACGAATGATATTACAGAATGTGTTTATGTGCCCAACTAGGGCCAACCGAGGGGCAGGGTGCCGAGACGTCCACGTGGAAGACACTTTTATGAGCTGCAGACGACAGCAGTAGGCAGTTGAAAGTCGACTTGCAAATGGTCGAACAATATGTATTTAATGACGCAAGCAAACACCTGATTCTGGACTCTGCTAACTGTTTACGCGAAGCTCTTGTTGACACCTGCCCACAAGGCAAGCGTAACAATAGGGATTACATAGACCTGGACTTACGACTAAACCTGAGATGATAACAACTCTGTGGCAAGTCTTGCTCTACTTGGGGAGTTCCATAGCCTCACATATATGTAATTTGATAATGTACACGAATTTCATTAATTTCAATTTAAGAAACTGCACGTTTCCTTAGAATGATATTTTATACTTGTTTATGCTACTTTTGTTATTCATTTCAATTTGTTTTGCTCACATCTCTGCGTGTCTTTCTGGCATTTGAAATATGAAAATCAATTTCTGTTTATATCAGATAAATATTAGTTTATTGATTTATTTGCGTGTGGAGTTTTTTGTTTAGTTAGAAATCAAGCCCACTCATATATCTTACTATGTCGATATACCCATATACAAATCTCGCTTACTCTAATATATCTCTATTTAGAACCTTGATTATTGAAAATGGAATTGAGGGAATGTAGGAGGGGTAGTAGGAATTGAAAAAGATGAAGACTGAATATGGGGAAACTAAGAAAACCTGGAGGAATACTAAGAGAGTTGGAGATAACAAAGGCAGAAGAGTATAGGTATACGTAATACTGTATCAATATATCGGAATACAATTGATTATAGAAAATAAATATTTGTTGCGTGCCTAAGTTAGCAGCTGTCTAATATGTAAAGCCACTCTCTCTGCTTCTATGTCTATATTCACATCTTTTACTGACTAACACTCACCGCTCTTGATGCTCCATGCCCTCAATGCCCTCAGCAACAACGTTCTCATAGATGCCAGCTCTGGGCCGATCGCTCAGCAAATGCTGTCTGTCCAGATCGCGCTATATCAGGAGAGAGGGAGAAATAAAGAGTGAGAGAGAGAGAGAGAGAGAGAGAGAGAGAGAGAGAGAGAGAGAGAGAGAGAAAGAGAGAGAGAGATATGTTAGGCATATAAATAGATAGAAGAAGAGGTGAGAGACGCACCTGTAGCTGCGCCTGCAGCCCGCTGCTGTAGGAGTTAAGGCTAAGGCCATTCATATCCCGGGCACCATATTCCAGATCTGAGCTGTTGCCCTCCATGTCGTGTGGACTAACGTCTGAATCGTCGTCAGCTGTGAGAGAGATGTAAACAGAGACAGAAAGAGAGAGAGAGAGGGAGAGACTGTTTAGTATATTGAGGCGTATTTGTGATGATGCCAATGCATTTACAGGAGAACTCAAATGAATTGTTTATCATTATTGTTGTTGTTGTTTCTTATGTTGATTCTTTTCCCCCCCGTTTGTCTGTTATCAATGCTTTAGCCTCGTTGCACAGATCCGACTTTTGTGACTTTTGTGCTGCCAAGTCTCAACCTCAGTGCTGCGTAATTTGATATCAACTGAACGCGACGCAGGCGTCGACAGCTTTGCGGACGTTGCTTTAGCCGGCTGCGACGCTGGCAGCGCAGAGACAGAGCCAGCGACAGAGCCAGCGACAACATTGGATAACTCAGCGTGAGAGCGCGCAGGAGACAGCAGAGATGTGATGCTGGAGTGGGCGTCGGTGGGGACGATAAGCGTGCTGCGTTGTTTACTAAAGTTGACATGATTTAAATAGGCCAAAATGAATTTGGCCAAGATGACAACAGCAGCGGAAACAACAGCAACAGAAACAACAACAGCAACACAGGCTCAAAAACATGGCCAACACTAATCTTAACAAGCTGTCGTGATAAGGCGCACAGTTAATTTAAATGCTTGTCTTTGATTTGCCTTGATAAACTTGCGTTACGTGCGGACTCGAATCAAAACGTAGAAGCAATGCTGCGCAGCTTTTCATTAGACACTGAGATGCAGAACAAGATGCTGAGATGGAGAATCGGGTAACATTGACTAGCTGAGCAGATGGAAGATGGAAGCCTAGAAAGTGGAGAGCTGAAGCGAAAGATCTGCTAGGACGAATAATTGGAGAGAAATTCAGATGAGTCCAGCATGACAGCTCTATCCAGATGCCAAGCAAAAGTTTCACAAAGTAAACTCTTACAGTATCTGCAGAGACAAGGAATCACAGACTAATCAGCTCCTGCTAAATCTTGCCACTGGCTGCTTGAAGGTCAAATTTAGCAAGACAAACTATAGCAGCTCGATATGTTCACTCCATTCATCTTAATAACACTCTATACATCTTAACAACAACCAATCGAGTCTCATTTTGTCCGCACTGAGCACTATTTTAGCGAGAGACCCATTAGTATTGTTATTGTATTTTGTTGTTGTAGTTGTTATTGTATATTCAATGTTCATTACATCTCTTGCACTTATGCCCACTTCCCATTCAGCTTACGATAGTTCCACATTTCAATTGAATTTTTTGTTCCGCCCCAAAGTATGCAACACTTTTTTTCACTTCTATTGGCAGCTGCGCCGTCATTGCTGACGTCACTCGCCCAAATGAGTTGACTTTTAGAACTGTTCCCGAAACTGATTTTTATCAGATTTAGACACGTAATTCGGAAAACCATTTATCGCTGCTGTTTTGCTGCAGCTGCTGTCACACCACAACTCGATTGCGACATGAATTTGGTAGCTGATTTCATTGTATTTTGTGTTTGCACTTACAAATGTTTCGATTGCAACGCAATTTAGTTAAATCAGCTGTGTGCAATGAGAATCGCTTGGAGAATTGTCGTATTCTTTTTTTTTTTACCGTTCGGCTGACCACGCGTTGGCGTCTTCGAAACGTAACTGAAGCCCTAGCAATGGGTAGGCAGGTAATTTGAACGAACTCGGATTCGGATTGGGAATGGAACGCACAACAATATATCAAGAATGCGTCTGTGTGAGTGCGAGTGTGGGTGTTTGGATGTGTGTGTGTGTTGTCTAATCTTATCGACATCGACATTATCGGCAGCTGTCGAGGGGCTAACAACAAGGCAATCAGCTCAAGGCTCACGCTCTAGACCGAGTCAAGAGAGATACCAAAAGACACAGAGAAATGCAGCAAAAGCAGACAACAACACGAACGATAGCTGATAATAGATAACTGATAACCGATTACTGATAACCGATAACCGATAACCAATAAACGTCATTGCTGCCAGCACAACTCACCGTGTCGATGACGCATATGCGCACTGTGACTGTGCTGCGGATTCCGTATGATGCGTATCTGACGATCCGGATCCGGATGCTGTGGCTCGCCCAGCTCACCGCCCGTATCCTTGGGCAGCTGCCACAGTGCACTGCGCTCCTCCAGCTGATCGCGTGGAAAGTAGAGCGGCGCCAGCACCTCATACGTGCCGCGTTCGCTGCTATTGACGCACAGTATCACAACCTGCTGTGGAAATTTGTCCAGAAAGCGTCGAATTGTGCCTGTAAAGGTGTGTGAAAGCGGAAAGTAGTAGAAAATTAGATTTGATAAAGCTGTGAATGAATCGTATAGGATCTATAAACGTTACTGATTTGATAGTTGGAGCAGCAGAAGTTAGCTAAAGCAAACTATTCTTGGTCAAATAAACTGTTTGGGAACTATAAGAATACTATAGTAAGGCATAACTACGGCATAAGTAATATGATTAGAAAGTTGAAACTTGGGATCTATAGCTTTACTTCTTTAGAATAGTTATATGTGTTCATATCTTGGTATACTTAACTAAATTTTAAAACTTTGTATCTAAAGTTAAATGTGTAGAAGTTCTATAGTTTAGATGTAATCTTGGTATACAATATTAATATTATATTCCATATATATACCACACATATATATATATAGCACCCACATATATTTTACATATATAGCTGCGTTTGGAGCTCATAGACTTAATACATCATGTACATGTATTTACAGAGCGTGCGCTTAATATCAACTAATCAAAAGGTCAGAGTAAATAAATAAATAATACTTGATAAGCCCTATTAGGTGCAAGTTCAAGCTTTGATCAGAATAGATAACCTGGTATACACTAGCTGATACTAAAAGCTTATCCTTGAGTAATATGCCTAAAATATACAGTGATTCACATAGAGAGAAAGAGAGGGAGAGTGAGAGCAAACTGTGTACCTGATAAGAAACAGACAAAATTGACAGACAGTTGGGCAGACAAAGTGACCAAGAAACAACAAGCTCAGATAATGCATAGACGTCATTGTTACGATTCATACTCTAGAGACTAACTGTAACACGCCATACTAATCCCATATCAAATCAGATCGCTCTTGCATTTGGTGGCTTTACTCACGCAGGGCAATGTGCGCAGCGATGTCGGCCGGAAAGGTCTTCTGATTGCCACTCACATTGCAAACGGCGATGGTGCGCAAATTCAGCTCCTTGGCCTTGCACAGCACGTTTCTAAAAGAGAGAGAGAGAGAGAGTTGTATTAGTATATGTCTTCCAATATATGTAGTTCATCTCTAGCCAGTCTCACCTGTAGCAACAGTGCAGCGCATTCTCGGCGGCTGTTTTGAGCTTCTCCTTGTAGGCGGGTGCAACGGTGTGCAGAACATACTTGGCTGGCAGATTGTATCCACGCGTAACGCGCACATCACCAATGCGGCACTCTGGAAGATGAGAAATATAGTGTTAAAGCTACTGCTCGATATGAATTTCATTATATTATATAATTTACTAATACTTTTTCGACCTCATAGCAGGAAGTAGCTGTTCCAAGAAGAGCACTACTATTTCCCAGAAATACTTCTAAAAACTAAAAACTAATGAATTCATCAGAAATAACAGGACTTTTCTCTATAAATATATTTTTTTGCATTTTATAACAACATTTCTTGGTATTTTTCAATAGAATTAACACCGTTTCATTTGGTTTAAGTTAAGTGTAGTGCAGCACTACTAATTTATTGAATAAAGCAGTACGGCTATATCCTTTTTCTATGGACAGCAGATTGTCAATGCATTTCTTTAAGATTATCATAACTTAAGCAATTCTGATCGTATATTCTGATATATGAACTCTATTCTAAATCAAAAGTATTCCTTCATTCGGTTTCAAATATTTAAAGTCTTTCCATGAGCTCAACTATACATCTATGCATGTATATCCACTCCAATAACTTACCCTTTACAGTTGTGCTCAGTTCCTCTTTGAGCTGATTGCCGGCAACGGCAATAATGCGCTCCGATATGCTATTGCTTTCAGTCAGGGTTTCATCGCTGCTGTTTGTGATGGCATCCACATCCAGTGTGGTCATATCGCCATCCCTAATCAAAGAGATAGAGAGAGGCTATTAACTGATTTCTCAAGTTCTCAAGTATTGCATTCACCTACCAAATAATAAAACGATTATTGACATCTTTGGATAGGGGAAAGGGACTGCAATTGTGCCGCGGTCCGCCGAGCGTTGAATAATCCGTTAGGGGCAGCCGTGTATCCGTCTTCTGTGAGCCACCCCAAGTGGCCAAATTATCCAATTTGACAAGCTAATTACGATTAGAAGAAGACGAAAAGCCAATACCAAGTTTAGTTGTATGCCCCACAAGAGTGATTCCATTGTTGACTTACACATGAGCTGTTGCTGGTGCTGGAGCTGGAATCGAACGCTTTGAAGTCCACATTTGAGTTCGTGTCGAGACGCATTGCGCTATAATTGATTGAGAATTATAAGAATTTATGCGCACGATTGATAATTTGGCAAATGAGTGTGAGTGTGTGTGAAATTGGATCAGTCAGTCTATATATTATGGAGGTTAAAGGAGCGAGAGGGAGTAAGAGAGATACTAAAATTTGTTGGACTAGTGTTTAGAAAAGTTAAACAAAATTTTAGTGGTAAGAAAATTCAAACTAAGCTTTAGCATTATATAAATTAACTTTAGTAAAATTTAAAGATAAGATAACACTGTGTCTATATCTTCTATGTACACATAATATCTGAGAACTTTTCTTATCTCAAGTATCTATCTATATTGCTGTACAATTTAATAATGTTTTATGGAAGATATATGAGAAAGTTTAGATGGAAAACGCTGTTTAAAGGAATTCCATGTAAAAACTGAGCAGATATTACCATTCTTACCATTTGATCTGTATATAAGAATTGTTTTATCTGTGAGTATATGACGAATTAGATTTAAGAACACATAAATTGAATATTTCAGACAACAAACAGCGGGAATAACTTTACCCTGAAGACCCGCAGTTATTTGAAGGTTATTCATTGACTTTGGAGCTAGGTACAGAAGATATTTAAAAGACTGCCTTATCTAATTGTGATTACAGAAAGCGGGAATACCTGTAGACTGTAAAGTACCACATGTTTGTAGGTTATTCATTGGCTTCAGAACTCTGTACATATGATCTTGCTATGGCATTCTATAGCTTATCTTCTTTTGATTACAGAATGCAGGAATGCCGCAGATATTATACAAACGATCTTTAAACCATATTCTTTGAAATGAATTTAACCTAAACAGAAGAGCAAAACGCTCAAAACATTTTCATTAATAATACATTTTTTTCTGTAACTGAATTTGTGATGAACTGTGGGCCAAGCTAACAGTTAGCTCTGTTGTTGCCAAACGTCCACCGCTACCGGCTCAAACTGGTCCAAAGCGAATCTTTTGGAAACACTCGCCTTATCGAAAACTCTGCAAGCGCTGTGAGTCAGCGAAAGGAAACAACAATTTAAAAAGCGTCAACGAACGGAATCTGTTTTTGTTTTTTTTTGTTTTTCTATTCTTTTTTGTTTTCATTCTAATTTCCACAAAACAAAACAAAAAGCAACAAAAGAGAGACACAACAGTTTTGATTCAGTTTGTGAATAGGCGAATAACAAAGTTAGTTTCCAGCTGAACAATCGAGTGAGTCGAGTCTCATTCACAGCCAACTGCTGCTGCTGCTGCTGCTGCTCCTCTTCCCCCCCTCCCCTTGCTGCCACTTGATGCTCTATTTATGGCATGTGCGTCATACGCGCTGAATGACAGGTGCAAAAACAAAGGTGCAATGTCCAAAGCCCTTGCAACGCGCTGCCTTTTCTAATTGCCACACAGCCAGCAGAGTGGCCCAGCAGAGTAGCTCCACCTCACTCTCTCCCACTCTCTCTCTCCTCTCTCTCTTTCTTCCAGCTGACCTTTGCCCTTTTGCAGAGGTATATGCAGAACTGCAAACATATAGTTTGTATATATATGTGATATATATATGTATATATATATATGCTCCAGCATTTTGGCCTAAATTGGCTTCTGTAATCTGGCTCAAGGTGCTATTTTCGAGTGCGGCTGATAACAAAAGCGCAGCACAATGAACATGCTATACACGCACACCAGTGCAAACACACGTGCACACACACACACACACACACACACACACTATCTTTCACTCTGTTCCTCACACCTTCTCAAACAATCAACGCACAGCATCATTATATAAGAACAATTTTATATATACACCTTGATAAATTCATCTGCAAATTGTTTGCATTTTAATACACAATGTGAACAGAGCTGGGGTATGCACAACTAGTAAGATACCCTACCGCTGAGATATATTCCCATTAGCGAGCAATCACTGTAGCAATAAATATGAAGCAGAAGATTTGGGGATTAGGGGAATCTACGATTAGGGAGAGAGTCAAGTAAATTAATGACCACAGCTTGACTTTCAGCGTGTACTAGAGTTAGAACTACTAAATCAAAATTGTCAGCAAAATAGTTATTTGCAAGTAAATAACATTAATAAGCAGATGTACCAGGGAAACACCACTAAATGAGCTCAAATTCAAATTAAATGAATGTAAATGTGAAATACATAATTTGGTATATACCCAACAATGGATAGTAAGTGAATTCACAATAGAGAATCGTAGTTAACTAAGAAGTAATCCGTAATCCGCAAAAATCTCTCGTTTCTCCATTAAAATTACATATAATTTCCAAGCACTCTTCATACGGGGAATACCCCAAAAGATTCAACTCTTAAACCTCGACTTACATAATAATACATTTGGTGTTTACCTGCCCAGGGTCGGATAATTGATATTAAGTAAATATTTAAATTTATTTCACCTGCAATAACCGTAGACTAAATAATTTTCTTCAAAATATATTTGTTTATATATATATGAGAATACACAGACAAATTAACGTCAAGACAGCTCCATTAAGGCAACAGCTCTTTGGGTTTCACAAGGGTAGAATAAAAAGCGAAAACTTGGTACAATTAACTCGAAAACAGCTGAGGTTATTTAACATGATTTAATGGAGCATTAATGGAGATACAAATCTATATCGAAATTGTCAACAATTTTGGCTCAAAAATGTTTTTCAAAATGTGGGATCTGTTGAAAGGTCTATTTTATGTTGATACAATTGAAGTAATACGTAAATATACTGCATTTCCTTAGCAGATGCTAGGAATGAGCGATATTTCTCTATGTTATACAGCTCTATTGTTAGAAAAAGGGTTTTTTATACTCCGTTCCTAATAGAAATGGTAATATACATATACTTTATACATAGCGAAATCCTCCCTAATATACCAAAGAACTATATATAAAATATTTATAATATTTTACAAGTAATTTAAGATGATGACTAAGTTTCTCTAGTTCATTATAAAACTAGCTTCGATTTGCTTTGTATTTAAATATATGTATATACAAAGTATTACTCTATCTAGTCACGGGGTTTTTTCGCCAAAGTTTAACTACGAATTAATTAGTAATTTGTATTATAAATTTTTGTTGCAGTAACTTCATTCCCAGGGCTCGCTTGTCTATTTCGTCTTGCCTGATCTAGTAATTCCCATGCCTTGACTTGGCAAACAGAATTTCGGAGTTTGTCTTAGCTAACCCGACTGACAGTCGCGGAAGCCGTAGATCTACGTCAAAGTTGAACGTAAAATACACAAGCGTCTGGACGTGGCTTTACCGTTGTCTGACAAAAACAATACGAAGCAGATTGTTCAAAAAAAGAAAAGGTTTTTCTTTGGGGATTTAGCTACAAAATAGAGTTGATGAACAAATTCTTATGGAATTTGCAATTACATAAAGATAGTTCCAGATGGGTATAGAAAACAGCAGAAGGAAGGAAAAGTTAACAAATTCTTATATGTTTAACAATTTGAGCTAGTTATAGCAAAAAGTTGCTCAACAAAAGGAAATAATTTAACTTCACAAAAGTAAACAGAGCTACAATGAAACAGGGAAAAGTAATTAAAATGTTTTTAAGGTCTTGAACTGAATGTTGAATGCTAACTAATACTTAGGGAGATGTTTCAGCATCAAACTTTATTTGCAATATTATTTATCAGCTTATAATAAATTTATTTATGTAATATAAATGCAAAAATTCTCGAGGAGTCCTCAAGGAGCTCTCAAGGTATTCCCACACATGTCTATTTTCTAACTGAATTCTATACATATACATAAAATGTTTTAATAGAATATTATCTCCTTTACTCAAAGAACCAGATCATATCACATATGTGAACCACTTATTCCTTATTTAAAAAAAACCATTAAAGGAATCTCGGATGCAAATTCGGTCTGTCTAACTGAAATTAAATATATAAATTTCAGCTTCTTAGACATGGAAAAGTATTTGGGATATACTTTATTTGTGCATGCTTCTCCATAAATCTATATAAAGTGTATTCCAAATACGGCGACTCCAGTGCTTGAAATAAACTTTGATCTCTGCTTGCTAAAGGCGTAGGCACATGTAAGATTTTATGACTTTTGCCTTTGCACTTTGAAGATCAATGAATGCATAAGTAAAGAGAGAGAGAGAGAGAGAGAGAGAGAGAGAGAGAGAGAGGAATAGTCTGAAAGCCAGAGTGAGGTATATATATAGAATTGCATACCAACAGACTTATAATAGTTATAAGTAGATAGGTAGACATACATATATAAAGAGACGAACAGGCCTAGATCAGCTCAGTTTGTCATCAAAATAAATACTTTTTGAGGTTTATTTACCTGTTACATACATTTAAATAGAAATTCAACTGGCATGTGATCTGTTAAGGCCTTAAGGTGCAAATAGTAACACTAATAGGACAAACACTATCTAGATTATATATATTTGTTTATGAGCTATGACTAAGGGGCAAGAATGCATTTGAAAGAAATGAATTCAAATTAGAATGCAACACGATTTCTTACGTTTCTTGTTACGTAAATCTATACAAAAAAATGTATAATTATATACCCACATATAATCGTTTATATGAACGAGTATGATGTGTTGATTTATTCGTGTTGCACATTTTGTTTACGGTTCATATTTCTGTGCTGCGCCACGGCACACCCTGTATACAAGTCAAGCTGGTCTGAGCAGTATATCAAAATTGACAAATATTAAAGCTAACAAGAGAACGGCAGAGAGAGCGAGCGATAGAGAGAGAGAGGGAGAGAGAGAGAGAGGGAGAGGGAGGTCTTAAAGTTGCTTTTGCTGTTAGTGCATATTCATTGTAAAAGCAAATTTTGTAGCCAAAGCAATAGACACATACCATTATGAGCACGTCTCTATGTGTGTGTATGTGTGTGCCTGTGTATGTACATATGTTTACTCTTGAATGAATTACGTCTTAACTTGGCTTGGCTAAACGCGCCTCGTGTACTTTAAAGCTTAAGGCAAACAAATGCCGTCAACACAACACAAAGACTTGGTCATAATCTTGCTAATAGTTCTGCATGTGTGTGGGTGTGTATAAGTGTCTATGTGTGTGTGTGTGTGTGTGTGTGTGTTGCTATGCGTCAGACACGATCACATCATCATTAAATAGATATTTCTGTGCCTACTAACAGATTCTTGCCACAAATATGTATGTATGTTCATCAATCATCAATCGTCATTCGTCTTTCGTCAATCGGCTACGTTACGTATACGCCGCGTGTAACGTTGTTAAATGTCAGAATGGGTAAATGCATTAGAAATGAGTGAAACGCAAATGCCACGCCCCAGCGGCACAGCCCACATTTAAGTGAAATAAGCAACTGACGCGACTCAGAAATTCTGTTTGTTGTACAAGTCGGGTTGTTGTTGCTGTTGTTGTTGCTGTTGTTGCCTATTCCTTAACTTGTTGTTGACGTTGACATGCTAGAGTCAATTAGACTATTGTAGAACGCAGTTAGTTTCTTGCTCTTGCCGGTTATATATGTCAAACTGTTCCGACTCGAATCGTAACTTCGTATTTCTACACCCCCACCAATTACGTGGGTTCCACCATGGAAGAGATAAGCGCTAAATTGCACATATCTAATAAGCTCCAGACAGTAATTGGTAATTCTCATATATATAAGTGGGCTGCATTGTACAATGAAAACATGGAAAACCGAGGAGTTTCTGTAAAACCTTGAGAGATTTCCACTTATTGTACAAGGGAAAAATCGAATTGAGATTTTAAGATATTTTAACATGCATGTTAACTATTTTACTATAAAAATTTAGTCAATTCAGTTGAGTTTCACACTTTAACATGCATGTTAAATATTTTATGAAGGTTCATTATTAAAACCTTTTCACATGCTTGTTTATGGCTGACATTTCAATTTAAGGCTGTTTAATGTTACCTAAATACACGTTAAATATAACATAATTAACGTTTTATCTAAAGGTAGACTATAAACAATTATTTATCATTCAATTTTCTCATTTAATTTAACTTTATGCATAAGAATTTAATAATTCAACCATATAAATTTCGGTTAAAAATAAACATACATTTTGTCAGTTAATTAGGTTAATGTGCATGTTAAAAATTAATGCTCGATAAAGTAAAATTTATATTATATGCTCCAAATCTTAAGCTCTTCGAGTTTGTCACTTACATTTATGGCACCTGCGTATAGGTTAAATATAAAGTTTATTTTTTTTAGGTTAATGGAATTTTGCTTTCTTTTTTATGCTGCTTAAATACTTTGACTTTGTTTTCTTTCTGAAATTCTTTGAGTTTTGGAGAACAGACAGAAAGAAGCTTTAGAATCACTTGGATCTCTGCTTTTATAGCAAGTAAATTAATAAAATTAGAGTTAAATCCATTGTTCAACTATGGTAAATTTCAACAAATTCCGCTTTAATACTTATATTAAACATAGTTAAAAATATTTTATACAATGACAAAGCTAAAACTTTCAGCTTTAATATTCAGTTTTGCATGCCAGAAACCTTTGCTGTATCGATCATGCTTTCGTAAGTGTCGCCTACGTTGACTGTCGATTCCCAGGACATTTTCCCGACTTCCTCAGCCCACCCCCCTCTTCACTACAGTTGTTTTATTTTGCTCAAGCTTTATATGATTTTTGGTCGCGCTGCTGAGTTTTGTTTACGCTACACGCTCAATCCGCCAAAAAAACAAAAACTGTTGCATAATCAATGCGAAATTTTTGTCGCCCACATGCCCAAGGACTGCCAAGGACTAATACTAACAGGTCTTACAGCCTGCTTACCCATGACCATATCAGGTATAAAAATACACAGATATATTTATATATGTATATATCTGTATGTAACTGTATTTTGGCTCGTATTCGTGCATATGGCAACTGCTGCGCTTGGCACGGCACACAACATTACGTATACGGCCTGTTGGCATTGTCCTTTGCTTTCTTATTCTTATTGCTTTTTTCCTTTTTTGATCTCTGTCCATAAAGAGACCAGAAGGCACAGGTAAGCAGTTGAGGGCGGGCATTGCCATCCAAGTTTGGGCTAAAGTATTGGGCATGCCGAATGACAATACCAAGTTTTTTTTTTGTTTTTCCTGTACCAGTCAGCGAACGTTCGATTTGTTTATCTTCGAATTTCGACGCTTAACGTTCAACGTCAACTGCGCTTCTTATTGTTTTTTTTTTTTTTTTTTCGTTGTCGCTTGTTTATATTTATTTTGAATGCGTCATTCGTCGCGCTTTGTGGGCTCGGTCTTAGTCCGTGTCTCGCGCGCGATTTCCGACTCTTTTCAATCATTACCCGAAATCCAAATAGGCCCTGTTTATACTCTATCTCTGTATGCCTTATCGACCGGATCAATCATGCTCATCATCGAATGAAAAGTGCTCCGACTAATGTCAGTTCTCGATTTCGTCAATTTGTCTCTTTAATTGCACTAACTGCATTTTTATGGACATCTAATCAAAATTGATATATACACTACTTTATTTCCATTACGCATTCAACTGTAACCCTCATTCTAGTAATTCCAATAATTGTTAACAAAATGTGTCGCCTTTGTACAGCTCCTATGCCCTATGCAGAGTCGTGAATTCCATATAAATATATTTCCACCTAAGCTGCTTATTAATAATTATTATCGTAATGGCAATCATTTTTATTGAACGCGCACAGTGGGCATAAATTAGTAATTTTATGGCAAATAGAATATATTTCTGTGGACTTTCCCAGTATTTTAAATAATATAAAATGGTTGAAGATTTCAAGTAATGCCCACTGTAACGATTATAAATATCTTGAGATTTTAGTTGTATATAAAAATATAAATAATTTTTATACTGTGTATATTTCCTGTAATATTATATATTATAGTACTCCTTTCAATTGTTCGGGAATGCACTTATAACAAAATTTTGTTATTCAACAGTTTATTGCACAATCCCGTTGTTTTTATGAGCACATCCTCTATTTACACAAGATCTAGTATTCCTCTTGGCACAACCAATCTGCCACCTAATGTGACCCAACCAATACCAACAGCTTAAGAGCGCCTTAAAAGCATTTGATAATTGAGCTGCAAAAGCGCACTCAAGCGGGGAATAACAGCTACAGGGTGCACTGGGCAAATATGTTATTGAATAAACAGAGTGTACAAAGTACATGTGTGCATTAGTCCAATGGCATTGACAAGGAAATTGTAAATAATTGGATAGCAGCAGGGCAGAGTTGGCGGGGGACAGGGGCTGCAGAGCACGGACCAACGCTGACAATTAATCAGTTGTGGGAGGTGGACAAACATATACATATACATATACATATACACAGCCCATATGTAGGGCATGTTTGTGGGCTATCATGCACCTGGTCTAACAGAATATAAAGCTAGGCCTTGGTTTTGCCATTTAACTTGGAATTCTGCACCAGCCCACATACGACTATATATTTTCTATGTAGTTGTATATATGTATGTATTTATGCATGTTGCTTTTGTCACTTTTTATTCGTAGCTCTTTTATTTATGCACATCAATTCTTAATGCATTGAACTGCACGTAGAATAGAAAAAGCTTTGAAACACAAGCAAAACAACAAAAAACAACAACAAAAATTGCACATTTTCGTTTAATTCTAAACGACGCTCAGCTAGCAATTATAGCTAGCATTTGAATGGCGTCAACCTACAGTTAGTTTGTTGTTTTGCTCTCTCTTTCTTATGCGCTGCTGCTCAGCTGTGATGATGGCGGCGGCGGCGGCTTCTGCAGAGTTTTGTTAGCAGAGCCATTGCACAAGCTGTGAAGGTTACGTTTGATACGTTACCCACACAGCTACGTATTTGTGTGTGTGTGTGTGTAATTCTTTTATATTCTGCATAGACACACTCTATTTGTGTGTGTGAGTTTGGCTTTTGCTCAATAATACTACTATTGTATAACAGCCAAAACTAACTGCTATATTATTAGTAAAGATCTATACAGCGCTTGGAACTTGGCTGCACGCCCACTTAGGCGCACACACACACACATAAACGGCTTTGGCGACTTTTACAAAATGAAAACACCCAAAAGAAAAGCCAAAGCCATTAAAAATGTTTTCACACACACACGCACACGAAAATACGCACGCATACGTACGCTATACGTTGGAAGGGGGAGAGGGGTATAAAAGTTAAGCAGAAAAAAATGCGGCAGTCTGTTCTGTATGTGTGTGTGTGTGGCAGGTAACTCTACGAGCGTATATATATATATATACATATATGCAAGCTTACATGTGAATGTGTGTGTATATGTGTATGTATTGATATGAAAACGAGAATGTTTAAGTTAAATTTTTACGCACTTTTCTCAATGAATACAACTCGCTTCACAATTTACGCACTTCCCAGCAATTGATGCCTAGTTGCTGCTGTTGTTTTTTTGCACGCACTTTTTGTTGCTTTATTGCTTTAACTTCACTTTGTGCACTTTTTATATTTTGGTGTTTATGTGTGTGTTTTATAGTGTTTTGTGTGTATGTGTGTGTGTTGCAAATTAAACTGGCGCAAACACGTCTCTACTACCCACCGCTCGTCACGAATTCACGTTCGACACTGAAAGCTCGAATTGAGACTTTTGCCAGCAAAAGCCAGTTAGCACTAAAAATTGACAAATTTGGCTGGCCATAGCGGGAAACGTATAAATACCAAGAAGCCAAATGACAAAAAGCTGACTGGCATATGTTTCTGCGTTGTAAAAGCTTTGGCTATTTGGCGTGCAAGTGTGCCCAAATTTGATATACTTTAAAATAATACTATTTCTATTGCTAGTATATAAATAGACTTACTATGGCGCGTAAGCTTGGACATGTTTTGAATGCTGAAATATTGCAATGTGCTTAATTTATATATATAAATATATGATTAAACAAACATGATTTGTGGGCTCTTGTCATATTTTATATTTATTTTGCTGCTATATATATATATATCAGCACAGCCGGGTTCAAGTCACCCAGAGCAAAGACCAATGGATTCGGACATTAGTTGTCGACTGAGTTGTTGTTGTTGTTGTTGTGGTGGCATTTGCTTTGACCAAACATGACATTATACAATAAACAAGAAAAGGAAAATGTTTGAGCGAGGCGAAGGCGAAAGTGAGTTGAAGATGCAGCTGCACTCGGCATACCGTTAGCTATAACTGTCATAATCAGCAAATATTCCAAAAGAAAAAGAGACACCAATTGGAAAGGAGGAAGCGCAACGTGAATCGCCGTAACCAATGATAAATAGCCAATGGCTAGCCAGGAGCACGGTAGGGGTGGCAGATTGATAGTGAAGGAGAGAGGGAGATAGAGACGTCGCCTGTCATTCGTGAAATAAATAAATGCAATTTGTGAATTATATTTTATATTTTTTTGTATTTTTCGTTGGTTTTATACTTTTTAGGTATTTTTCTTGGTTTTTTTTATTGAAATTCCTTACGATCGCAAGAAGCGCACAGAAGTAATATGTATATGGTAAATTGTTGTTGTAGATACATACATAATAATAATAATATATAATTAAGATTATTTATATAATATATACATATATGCATATATGTTTTGTAATATGTAAGTAATATTTATATAGTATATATATGTATATATATATGGTTGTGTATCTATGTGTGTGTGTGTGTAGTTTATATGTGTGTGTGTTAGATATACATATACATATACATAGTAGATTGTAGCATAATTATAATATTATATACAAATCTCAAGATTGATTGATTGATTTGATTTCATTTCATTTCATTTTGATTTGCTTTTCTTTTTCTAATTTACATTTAATTTTTTTTTTTGTTGTATAAATTTAAAATTACATTTTATTCATATATATATATTTTTTTTTGAATTGGTTTTCTTGTTTTGTTGTTTTTTTGTTGTTTCTACACACTTACAGACTATTCGCTCTATTTATCATCATCATCGACTTCAATGCGATTTTCATCAGCTTTCAAGCATTCGCTCTCTTCTCTTTCACTTTCTTACATAGCTATATATATATATGTGTGTGTATATGTATATCTGTATATAATTTTTTATATATTTATATATATATATAAGTCATGCAGCCAGGCTGTGAGCAGAGTTTCAAAGTTTCTTGCTCAAATTTGCATTTTGTGAATTTTCGGTTTCTTCTTTCCTAATTTTTTACTTTGGAATCCATACACACACATACATTCACGCACGCACACACGCACATAACCATACACACCCATATACATATACACATCAATCAGTTTGCACAAAATATGCTTAAAACTAAATATTATTTTAATACACATTACAAAAAGGTTCAAAAAGAAACAAATCTTAACTAAAAGTTACAAATTATATATAATTAAAAGAAAATTGTGTTAAACGCAAATTAAGTAAAGTCAACAGCGTGACAGAGTTAACATTGTCAGTGTCAGTGCCAACAGCTAACAGCAAAGTTAACAGTCTGAATGTTAGCTGCAACAGCGGTGCAAGCATTTAACAGCAACATTAACAGTTAATAGTTAACAGTGCCAGAGTTAACTCTACAGCAGAGCTAACAGCGCGAGAGTTAATAGTTAACAGTTAACAGCACTGTTTAACATTACAGAGGAAACATAGCTTAAACCATTTTTGTTTCTTTTTGCTTTTTTGTTGTTGTTGTTGTTGTCTTTCATTGAATATTGTTGTTTCATAACAATAAACAATCCCTATATATATATTTAAATTGTATTTATATATAATATGCTTTACATTTATATCAGTTGAATCATTCATAAATTATCACCCAGCAGTTTTCCTTTCATTTTCTTTCTCCCTAACGAACAAAAGCCGAAAGATATTTGTAAACAAAAAACAACAAGAAAAAAAAACACATGCATTCACAATCACAATCAATCAAACAATCATTTTTGCTGCTGCTGTTAACTAGATGTACAGTAATTAGTTTTACAGTTAGTTATTAATTATTATCATTATAGACTACAGTTCTAAACAGTTTTACAGTTATATATCATATATGTATGTGTGTATATAAAAAAAAAACACTGAAAATATTGTAGCAAAGTTTTCTTTTTCAATCTTTTCTCACATTCTTCATTCGGTATTTTAAAAATTTGTTAAGTAAAAAATTTGTATTTGTATTTTTTTTGTTTGCATTTTAAGAGATTTTCTTTTGGTTGTTTTCTTCAATTTGCAAGCTGCTTGTATAAAATGGCTAATATTTATATATATTTTCAGTATTTTCCATTTTCCAGTTACAGTTATTCTTTTGCTGCTGCTGTTGTTGTTGTTGTTTTTTTTTTTTGTTACCCCCTTCCCCACATTGAGCTGAGATACATTTCGTTACTTTTTTCAATTTAACTGCTTTTTGCAATATATATATATATAGAGTATATAGTTCTACATATATACCAAAAACGAAAACATTTACATTTAGCATTTAAGTTTTACAGTTACAGAGAGTTAACATTAATGTTAAATCATATACAATATATAAATACAATGCATATCGATTATGATTATTATTATTATTATTTTATGTCAATTTCGACAGCTAAAAATTGGACTAAGAATTACATTTGTATGTATGTATATATATATATTTATATATATACATATGTATATACATGTCATCATATCTGCCTTTTGTAAATTATATAGTTTAGTATTTTTTAAAGTATTTTTTCACTATATGTATATAGATAGTGTATTTTTATATAATTTTTTTTTTCTCATATAGTATATATATACGTAGATAATTTGCTTGGAATTTCGCTTATATAGCATATATGTGTATATATATCTATATATGTATAATCGAACAAATTCAAAAAAGTATTATAAAATAATCGATATATAATGTGTGAGTGTGTGTGTGTGTGTGTGTGTGTGTGATATAGTTATAGATGGATAGTTTTGCTTGGTTCATTGAGCTGTAAAAATTAAAGAGTTGAGAATAAAAAAATTAATCGTTCTTTTTTTTTTAGTGTGTTGCGTCGCAATTTTAACTTTTTTTTTATTTATTACAAAATCAAAATATCTTAACGTATTTTGCGAGCAGAAATTGGTGTTTTGTGAAAAGTGTTTTTTATTATTGTTTTTGTAGAAGTTTTTTTCTTGTTTGTTGTTTTTGAAAATTTAGCAAAATTGTAAGAATTATAATTTGTTTTTGTTTTATCGTATACAAGTCGAGTTCTGTGATGAGATGTTGTTTGTTTTGTTTTTGTTTTTGTTGTTTTTTTCGATACAAGGAAATTTTTTTGAGCGACGCTTAAAGACAAAAAAAGAAATTTGTTTAAAGAAAATAATGGCTATATGTCTGGTTTGTATAACTAGGATGTGTGTGTGTGTGGGTGTGTGGGTGTAGGTGTGTGAGTGTGAGTGTGTGGCATGTCCTGATGCATAGGCAATGTTCTTTCTTCTCTTTTCATTCCCTTTGCCCGTTGAACCAGCGAACGTCCTAAACAGCGGCTCTTCAGTCGAATTTTCTTTTGTGGCTATGTGTGAGTGTATTAGTATGTGTGTGTCTACAGTGTGGCTACATCAATTAACATCAAGCTCAACATATTTGCAGCAACAATTCGTAGACGGAGAAAGTTCCACTGCCAAAAATCTAAATACAATTCATATATATCCTTCTATATATATATATGGATATATCTGCCTGTTCTGCTACTGCCTTTAGATATATTGCTGTTGTGCCGTTGTTACATTCAAATACGTATCCTCTCCAAGCAACAACAAACTGGGCGCTGAACCATCGCGCGGATAGAAATATGCAAATTGTCCGCTATACGAATCCAATACAAATTGTTGTTGTTGTTGTTGCTTGTGCTGTTGTTGCTGTTGCTTCCTCTGCTGTTTCTTCTGCTTCTTATTCAATTGTTGCTGCTGCAGCTTGTAAACTGGCATATTATTGATCTGCTGCTGCATTAGCACCAAGCTGCCCTCCTGCTCTGCTCCGCTATAGTTGTTGCTATTGTTAGGGTGTTGCTGTTGCTGTTGTTGCTGTTGCTGTTGTGGTTCGATTTGCTGCTGCTGCTGCTGCTCTTCCAATCACGTGCTCAACCAGGTCGAATTGCATGTGCAAATGGTGCTGGGTATCACAGGTGCATAGTAAACGCCATTGGCATAGATCAAGCCC
Source organism: Drosophila navojoa (assembly GCF_001654015.2). The sequence goes on from NW_022045966.1 coordinate 81,624, forward strand.
GGCGGACCCGCCTGTATCTGAATTGTTTGCGTCTGTTGCTGCTGGGCATCGGCAACAGTTGCCGCCGCATTGGCAGCCGTTGCCGCCACCGGCGCTGCTGCTGTTGCCACCCCTGTGGGCGCACCAGCGCCACCCGCCGCCGTAGTGCTGCAGCAGATGGCGGCTGTTGCCGGCGCTGCCTGTGGCAAGTAGATCGTTGGCGCTTGCGTCGTCTGTTGCGCTGGCGTTGCCGCGACCAGCGTCAAGACGGGTGACGCCTGCGTTTGCTGCGACTCCAACTGTTGCTGCTGCTGCTGTTTCTGTTGCAGGTAGGCTACATGCTGCTGCTGCTGCTGCTGCTGGTGATGATGATGATGTTGGTGATGTTGCTGCTGTTGCTGTTGCTGGTGATGATGTTGCTGCTGTTGCTGTTGCTGGTGATGATGCTGCTGCTGTTGCTGCTGCTGTTGCTGTTGCTGCTGCTGATGATACTGATGCTCCTGCTGTTGCTTCACCTGATTGGCCAGCGACAGGATCAGCGACAGTGTCTGACGACGCTCGTGCCCCATCAGGCAGACGGTGGACATTTCGACAACATTATATAAATACATTAGGTACTCATACTGGAGCGGCTCCTCCTCGATGCCCCAGAAGTGATTGCGCAAATAGGCCTCCAGTTTGGTAGTCTGCGTATTGATGTCGGGGAAATCGATAAAGAAACGGGAGCACATGTAACGCTCCAGCGTCTTGATCAGCTGCGAGTCAACCGCCGTGTATTTGCGTACCAATAGATTACAGTATTTCAATAGACCACCGCCGCGTATCTCCTCCGGCTGTCGCGTTGAGATCAGTTTCTTTTGCAAGTGATATAGGGCCTCCTGGAAATCACCGTAGACCGATTCGCCCACCACCGTCGGATAGAAGTTCTCCGAGATGGGCAGGGCGGCACAGTCGTAGAACAGCAGCAGCGAGTCCAATACGATTTGGAATGAGTCCACTGAGAACTCGAACTGGCGACGCATCGTGTCGACGAACTTGAGCTCGACATTCTTGTGGCCCGGCGAATTGCCCAGCGAGATGAGCGACCAGCGATCGCCGTCATTGTTATTGTTGACCTTCACCATTTTGCCAACGTAGGCGTCCTTCAGGCTGCACGTGTAGATGCGCCGCTTGCAGACGCCCTCGGGCATCAGGTCGAGCAGAGTGTTCAGCACGGCGGTCTTAACGCGATCGAAGACACGCGGTGAGCTCAGCTCGATGGCAAAGATCAGATCAAGATCATTGTATGGCTGATCCTCGCTGGCCAGCACATGACTAGCTGCGCCGCCATTTAGGCGTATATCCTTCACAAGGACACCGGCACCGCCGCTATTCACATCCGCCTCCAATTTGCGACGCACCGAATTGACCAGATCCTTCAGTGTCACCTCCAGTGTGGGAAAATTACCACGCCCATGTATGGCCACCTTCTCGTCCATGACTGAGTGCAGCTTGCGCACCTGCTCAAATGATAGCACCGCCAGCCTCTGTGTACCGCCCGTATCGACGCTCTCCAGCGAACCGTGATCCGATGTCGAGGCTATCGATGAGCCCGAACTGGGCGATGGCGGCGGCGTTTCGGTGCCGCCATCCGAGTGGAAACCATCGTCGATCTGATAGACGTCCATTCTGTTGTTGCGCTGCTGATGGAATAGTGGTTCGGCGGCTCCGTCTAGTGTCCCGCACTAAAATGGAAAGAGGAAGAACTTTAATTAGTTGCTATACCATTTGAGAGTTATCTATTTATTTAGTTATGAATTGGGTTTCAGCTGAAAAAATGTGTAAAGTTGTTGAAAATTGCAGGAGCTTTTGCTAAAAGCTTTAATGAGCTTGCAAAGTTCTAGGCTTAATTAGCAATTGCAAAAGCTTCGCTAAGCTCATTGGAGATAAACATAATATTTACTTAAATCTTACTTAAAGTTTTTGGAATATGTTTAATACCCAAATGGAACTTGGAGTTTTAGTAAAAGCTCCTTAAAAGCTATTACATATTTACGACAGCTGTTAATTTAAACATTCGATTAGAGTCTTAGACTTAACAAATATGACTTGGCTCACTGTTTATTTCAATGTTCTTAACAAATTTTCAAGAAAGTTACCTTAAAAGCTTGCACAACTGCTAGCAAAGCTCTTTAGGAAAAACAGCAAACAATTTTCCACGTTTAACAACACTTACGATTTGCCCCATCGTGTCTCATGGTCTATAAACTATCAAATGGAAGTAAAGCTTCTTAAAATATCCTTAGCTGCATTCAATATTATATTTAACTCTCATTTTCACTTGTTTAAAAGGTCGAAAGGCCCTTTAGAGGCTTTTATACGTGCCTCTAAAGGTACATTAACAATTTGTGGTAAATATTATGCTAATTCATAGCTCTTAAAGCATAGTATCTTGGTTATAAATCATTTTCTAGCACACTTATCCCACACTCAGCAGCTTTAAATCACTTGATGATGATTATCTTAGTATCACTTGTGGCTTTTCAACTAAGCGAAATTCATTTCAATTCTCATGCCGCTCATATTAAGAATCGTCGCTTGGCGTTGCTTTAAATCACTCTTCAAGCTTTTATCTCCACAAGTCAAGTTCTAATTCATGTATTCTGGCCTTTAAAAAATATATACATATCTTTTTTTCCTTAGTATTGGTTTTTATTTTGAATTTTTTATTGCGCTCGGAATATTTTTTTATGGCTACCCAATGGGGCACAATTTTTTGTTATTTTTTAATTAATTAATTTGCGTTAAATTTGCTCAATTTGAGCGCTGGGTGTGTGTGTGAGTGTGTGTGTGTGTGAGGGACAGGCCTTCTACCTGCTGCCCCGCTAACCCACCCACCCACACACACACACACATTCATACATAGTTACTTGCTTAATTTGTATTCCCACACACACATTAAATTTGTTGTTTATTTCTCTTTTTTTTTGTTAATTTATTTGTTTATTATTATTGTGCGACAGCCTCAGCGCGTTTAGCGTTTCTCTCTCTCTCTCTCTCTCTCTCTCGGTTGTCTCTGGGCCACATATGTTTTCTTTAGCTATCTATGCTTTGCGATTTGAAAATCTTTTGGTTTTTTCCTTTTGGTTTTTCAAATTTCCGCATTGTTATCGATGCTTTGTGCCCGCCTTCTCCGCCCATCGGCATATGGGTCTCGGTCTCGGTCTCGGTCTCGGTCTGGGTCTGGGCATGAGCCTATTGCCATGCCATTTATGTCTCCTTCTCGCTCTCTAAATATCTATCTATCTTTATCGTTTTTCGTTTCTATCTACATCTACTCTTTTCTGTTTCTTTGTGTTCCTCTTTCTTTCTTGTTATTTGCATTTGCGTGCCTATTTTATCAAAAACGAAAAAATTTATATATATATATACATATATACACATACATATGTATATTAAAAATTCTAGCATATCTCGCTGCTGGTCGAGCATACAAAAGGCTGTCCATGGGCCTCAGTGTGTGTGTGTGTGTGTGTATCTAGGGGTGTGTGCCTGTGTGTGTGTGTGTATATATCTGATATGCTATGCCTTTCGCTGCGTGCAAATATGCCAACATCCATAAACTAATTCAAATAGATTTTTGCGTGCGAATGATTCACAATAAATGTATATAGATAAGTATATATACATACATATATATATCGTATATAATATATAACTGACGAGTTTTACACGTACATACATATAACACTAATAACCTCGATTAGAAAACACTTATTGTCAAATTAGTTTTATCATTTCATTTTTGTTTTCTTCATTCTCTTTCCTAGCTATCTATAAGCTCATTGGAATAATAAATGGATTATATTGGTACCGCTCAATGTACATCTGTTTGTTGAACTATTTATTAGTCAGTGAATAAGTAAATAACTGAAGATATACCTAATATACACATAGGTAACCCCAGTTGACCATACTAGGGAAGAGACTAATGGATATTATCCTAATATACACATAGGTATCACCAGTTGACCACACTAGGGAAGAGCCTAATGGATATTATCTTAAATTAAACTTGGATATTGGATATTTGAAAATATTCCCGAGTAGAGTAGTAGACCACAGCCGACAGAAAAATATCTAAACTAGATATAGCTGAGCTCAAGGATACGAGGGAATCTAGATTATAGTGTGCTCCATTGACTTTATATAATATAATACTTGATCATTTCTATCACTTAGTTTTTGCTCCATGTGTTCCACTTGAAGGCCTATTACACAGTCGCTACCGTCTAAATGCAGTATTTATTACATTTTTTCACTCAATTCTCTTATCAGACTATTTACCAAAAGGTTGACCTTGTTTTTATTTGTCTGTTGTCTTTGACTGCTTCTTCTTCTTCTTTTTCTGCTGCTTGGTTTTATCATTTCCTTAGCTTTCTATTTTATCATGATGCTCAGTGCTATTTGCTTTTATTACTTCCGTTCTGCTTATCTGCTTTATAAGCTGTGTTAATGAGATTCATCTGCAGCATTCCAGCTAATTCGTTAGATCGTTAACTTGGTTTTATCTACAACATGCTTGCACTTCATATAGAGTAGAGCTTTATATAGCTTCCACTTGAATGCAGCTAAGCCCGACCACAGCAACAGCAACAGCAACAGCAACAATAACAAATTAGATGATGCATCGCATGTTTAATTCAACAGATTCACTAATTAACTTAGATCACATAATCTAGAAATTTTTGCACTTATTGTTGTTTTATGGCTGTGAAACGATCTGAAATTGTTTTTTGTTTTTTTCGGTTTTTTTTTAGTGATTTCTTCAAGAGATTCGTGCAGAGCACAGCAAGTACGTTCATTAAATACCTAATTAGGTTCTAGCTGAGACAGTTTTCTAACGCTGTTTTCTCGATCATGATAATGGCGATAGACGACGTATAAACCTTAAATTCTGCGTGATGTTATTTGGACTATTTGTGCTTTTGCTTCTTCAAGGTTTCTCGCTTAATTCAAATACAAAAACAATAAACACACATATCATTTCATTTGATTTGTGTAGCATAGTGTTTACTTTTCATCTTTGTTATAGAGTGTTAAGTAACATCTCTTTCTCTCTCTCTTCTCTCTCTCACTCCTCACTTCCCTTCTCCTTGTGGGCAATTATTTATTTATTAATTGCTGTCTGGCTTGCAATTTACTATATTTAATTGTTAATTTTTTAATTGTTTATTGCATTTTCATGAGACACAAACACATAAATTATTTGCTGCTACTCATTTTTTTTTTACACTTTTCCATTTGAATTTCTTTCGTAACTTCTTGTCTGAGTTTTACTTTCTTTTGCTATATATGTATGTAAAATCTTTTTTTTTTTTAAATTAAATTAACACTTTTTCACTTTTTTAACATTTTTATGCAATTTAATTTTTTCCCATTTTTTTGACACATTTTTTTTATATATATATATGTACTTTTGCATGCCAGATAAGAGCTGTGTCTATATAAAAAAATTTTAATTAGCTGTGATAAAAGGCAACGGAAAAAAAACTATTTTTGCTATTTGGCATTTACCACTTCGTTTTTTTTTTTTTTTTTGCTGCGAATTTCACAATATATATTTGCAGCGTGTACGCTGAACCTTTAATACGTATGTATGTATGTATATGTATGTGCGTGTGTGTGTAATAAATGTACGCTGCAATTTTCACCAATTTCTTCTTGGCACTTTTTTTTTTTTTTTTGCTGCTCATTATTATTATGAATGTTTCAACTTCATTATGTCTTAACACGTTAATGATGCTGATCATGATGATGATTATGTTGTTTTGGCTGCAATTGGATTGCATAGCGACAAACACACACACACACTCGCACACTTACATACATATATAGATGGAGCGAGAGAGACACGCAAACAGGTGTATCGGTCTATGGCGTGCCTGCTGGCCTAGACAGACTTGCGACTGGTCTCAAATAAAAGTGAAAATCGTTGTTTTTTTTTTTTTCATTTCTTTCTACAGCCGCAGCAGCAGCCGCAGCGAAAAAAGAGAAAAACAACAACAACAACAACTAGACGCGCAGAAAGTCTTTGCAAAGCAAAGCTCAAACAAGTGTAACTTAGCAGCTGTGCCTATGCGTGTGTGTGTGTGTGTGTTTGTGTGTGTGCGTGGTAATGTCCAAAACGCAAAAACAAATATGGATTCCGTGTAGAAGCAGCAAAAGCATTGCAAAGGCAGCCTGAACATGAAGAGGGGCGGTGGGTGGGAGTATACAATATCAAGCAGCAATTACCGTTTTTTTTTTTTTTTTTCGAAAAAAAAAAACAAGCGAAGACGACGCACCCGCGATAATTTACTTTGATTTACGTTTTCTTCTCGGTATTTTGTTGTAGCTGCGTGTTTTTATTTCTTTCACTTTATTTGTTTAACTTTGCTTCTATCGATAATTATTCAATTAAATTGTTTGCGATTTATTTTATGCACTTTTCACTTTAAATAACACGCACCAATTGCATATGCACACATTGAAATATATATGTATAATATTGAGACAACACAGCAAACAACAAACAACACAACTGTTATGATAATATTTCTGTTCAAAAATTTTGAAGCTAATGCGCCGCGAGCTCCGGTTTGTGGCAAGCGTTTGCGTTGCGTTGCGTTGCGCGTTTGAAAACGAAATGAATTGAAATGCTTATTAGAATATTCGCGAGTGAGCGCCAAACCGAAATAAAAAGCTTTTTCTGCCAGCAGCTGACGTCACGACGCTGTTCGAGTGAGTTTCGTTTCGCGTTGAGCGCAAGTGGTTAGTGGTGGTGGTGAGAGAGAGAGAGCAGCCGCAGTCGCTGTCACTGCCGACAGCGCGTTGACTGCGGCGCAGGGGCTTTGAGTGACTTTTGAGTGTGCGCTTGTTTTAGTTTTGTGTGTTTTTTTTTTAGTTTTTGAGAAGGGCAAGCATATAAACATAGCGGGCGCTGCAGGTAGATTCTGACGGTCGCTCGGTTAGTCGGTCGCTGCCCGCTGCAATGCGACTTGCTCACTCACTCGCTCACTCACTCAACCGAGCGCTCAGCTGATAGCGCGATCATGCACTTTGCTGGTGTGCCTATATGTATGTGTGTGTGTGTTGATATATGTGTGTGCTGCTTTTTTTTCTACCATATTTGTGCTGCATTTTTGCTGCTTGCGCGTTTTCGATTTCATTATTTTTGTACATTTATTTAATTTCCATGCAAAGGCAAAAGCCAAAAGCTTTTGTGTTTGTGCAAACAAGTTTTCGTTTTCGTTTTTTGTCTTTGTTGTTATTGTTTTTGTCGTTTTACTGTTGCCGTTGCTGCCGCAACGCAAATTGTTTAAATACTTCTTTTGCTATGTTTTGACGTTTGCCTTAGCTGTGTCCAGTTTATTTTTAGATTGCTATTTTTTACTAATTACCCGCTAGACCGCTGTTTGTATATCTCTATCTTTCTTCCTCTCTCTCCCCCTCTCGTTCGCCCTTCCTTTGGCAGCCGAAAAAAACAAATCAACCGCAATGAGGCCCGACAAATGGACAAAAGCTGATAAGCGTGCGCCGCTTAGAAAGGAAATATGTACACAGACAGACACACACACACACACATTGTCACACGCATAGCCCAAAGCTCAAACACAATGCAGCAGCAGCGGCAGCGGCAGCGCCAGCAGCTGATGAAGCAAAGGCAAAGATAAGCAGCAAATGCAGAAGAAGCAACAACAACAAAGCTTTTGATTCTAATTCAAGCTCTGAACGCGGCTTAGCGCAGATCAAAACAAGAAAATGAGAGAGAAAAAAATTATGTAATGCCAAAGCTTGCCGAAAATAGATTAACGGCACAACAGCAACAACAGTAAATGTGGCAAGTGTAGATATACATATAAATATTTTGCTTATAATTAAACAGTTTAATAATAATTGCCATATATTTTTGCTCTTTTTATTTGTGTATTCATAATTTTTATTTTTAATTTTTTGATTTAATTGTGTTTTGTATTTTTTTAAAATAATTTTTGTTGTCATTTAAATTGTGTTGGCCTTTCAATTTCGCAGGCATAATCGTAAACAGCAAGCTTTATATACACATACAGTTATATGTATATGTATGCATGTACCGTTACTTTGGCATTTCGATGGAGAACGCAATGATCGGCACTTATTGTGAATGCTGCTAGCTGCTAGCTGGCTGGCTGCTGGCCCATGGTTCAATGTTAATCAACGGCTCAAATCAACAGCAACAACAACAACAGCAACAGCAACAATAACTCTGTACACACACCCAAAAATACACACACATACACACACTCAACAAGTAACGCAATTCAAAAGATTAATGTTTATTTTTTTTTTTCTGTTCAGCCTTTATGATGGATGGTTTGCCCCTTCGCACAAGTAAGCACTGCACAAAACTTTAATTTCAGCCATCGCACGCTAATGTATCTTGCAGATACACACACACATACACATGCACATGCACAGAGTTACTTTTGGCTGCACTGCATTACAAACAGCCGCAACTTTTGCGTGTCTCCGCTTCGCTTAATGCCGCTGCCCCGTGTCTCTACCCCAGCCGCTCCACCTTCTCCCCTGCTCGCCTGCTCAACGTCATCCACATCTCTGCTCTGCCTTGGCTCTATTATTAATGCCATTTATTGCATGTATCTGTAAGCTATGTATCTGTATCTGTATCTCTAGCTGTATCCATAGCCAACACTTGTTGCTGCTGCGGCAGCTGCTGTTACCGTTGTTGTTGCTGGCGTTGTTGCTGGCGTTGTCTTTGGCCAGAGACTCGCGCATTCGCTTCACTGTGCCACTCAGTCACAAGACATTCAATGTGACCCTGACCTAATAAGTTTTAGCATTGTTTTTGCTAGCTCCCCCACTCTCTCTCTCTCTCTCTCTCTCTCTCTCTCGCACTCTCTCGCTATCGCTTTTTGCATCTTGCAATTGCCTGACTTGCATTGAAATTCCAGAAAAATTTAGTTAATGCCAGACAACGCAACTGATTAATTATATGTTATACATAATTTATGTGATAAATCCATTAGCCGAAGCCTTGAATGGTTTTTTTTTACAATTCCCAAGCAGTTTAAGCGCGAGTGAAATACGAGTAACTCCACTCCGGCTGGTCTAATAATAGGTATAGAGTTAGATAAATAGATAGATTCATGTAAACGATAGTCGAGCAATATTATTAGGCGCTTATTAAATATTTCAGTTTGAGGAGCAATGCGAGCAACAGAATTTGCACTTTCTATATAAATATGCTCTATTGATGTAATATATATTATATTAGTTATATTGTTAAGGGCATTTTAAATTATTTTATTAGTATTATTATTAGTCTGTTATCTATATATGCAGTCTGCATGTATTTAATATCATTCGCAATGTTTTTCTATAACGTATACGGTTTTTTTTTTTTTTTTTTTTTTCATTGTAAATTTTAATATTAATGATTATTAAAGGTATTGCATGCGCTATCAGCTCTTATGTTCATTCATTAATATTATATGTTATATACATTTTTAACGTATTAACATATTGACTTTACAGCCCGCTTTTTGTTTACAGTGCAATAACATTCTTATATACCAAAATAAAAACAAGAAAAACCCTGCCACAAGGCTGTTTTCTAGACATTCCAGTAACAACAACAACGCTTTAGACATGGTCGAGGCTATTTTAGTTACTTGATTTATTTGTGGCTATTGCTGTTGTTGTTGTTGTTGTTGTCATTACTGGTGCTGCTGCTTTATGTGCCAACGAAAGTGCGATTCACAGCTTGGCCATCGCCAGTTCCAATTCCAATACCAATACCAAAATCGAATCAAATCGATACGAATTCGTGCATTCAATTGAATTGAATTGAATTGAATTCTAGCGCGCCTTCCACACGATGCAAATGAGGCTTAATTATTATGCCGGGCTTGGCAGCAAGTGCCAAATTGAAACCGGTTCGACCGACATTTCAAATACGTGTATACGCGCCGGACTACAATTCAATTATACAACTAGACGGGCGGCACATAAAGGGGAGACGCGACGCGACCGTTTGAGCCAAGTCAAAACCTTGTTTAGAGCCAGGCCAAGACACAAACAACAACAACAACAAGAAGAGATTCACTTGCGGTTTTATTATATTTTTTTTTGGCATAGTTTCACATACCTTTGGCTTAGTGGGCGGCGAGGCGTGGCTTGACGGCCTTTGCCGGACATGAAGCGAAAATGAAAGTGCAGCGGTACACTGCGAGAATTTGGAAGTGTGACGGAAGTGAATTTTGGTGACTTTGATAAGAGAGCTGCCCCTACCGCTGCCTCTACCTCCGCTCCTATGCGTTCCTCTACTTCGGCCTCTACCTCTACCTCTGCCCTAGGCTCTAGCTCTTGCCTCTACTTCGGCCTCAGTCTCTGCCTCTGCTCCTATCTCTGGCCTCTACCTCCGCCTCTACCTCTGCCCCAAGCTCTATCTCTCACCTCTACCTCTGTCTCTACCTATTATTGCCCCTAATTCGTCCTCTGCCTCTACCCTCTGCCCCCATCTCTGGCCTCTACCTCTGCCTCAGGCTCTATCTCTTGCCTCTACTTCTGCCTCAACCTCTGCCCTACCCTCTACCCTCTGCTCCTATCTCTGGCCTCTACCTCTCTCACTTAATGTCTTATTACAGGGTATCCACTCGCATTGTACGTCCATGCTTTGTCTGTGTCTAGGCACTATTATTGATGTGGCTTTCGTTTGACGTCGTTTCGTTTCTGTATTAGTTTTCAGTTAATCTTGACCCGACGCTACGCAAAACGTGACCAGGTGAGCTGCCAGGTGTAACGGGCGACCATGGTGCGACACATACGCGAGTCTATATTTACGGCAATAGCACGACACCAAAAATAAATTTGAATAATTAAATTACTTTTGTGTGTGTATTGTTCCGTCTTTTGCGCTTTCTGCTTTTTCTTTTTCGCTCTCTCTCTCTCTATCTCTCTTTCTCTCTCTTTATCATTAGCTGCGCTTCTTCGTTGCGCTGCATTTTTATGCCTAAATTTAGATAACAGAAAAAAAAAGCAACAGCAAAAAACTGAATTGGGACAGACACTGAGACAGTTATATAATCAACAGACATACACACACACAAAAAAACTCTCTAATTGATCAATGAAGACACACACACAAGCAATTTGTCATTAAAAATTATGATATCTTGTGAAAATGAGTAAGCAGGGCACAAATGTTCGTGTTGAAAGGTATTTAATGGGCGACGTGGGCGAAACTATAAATTTTTAGATATTCTTGAAGACGAAACGATTGGAAATAGTCGTACTCTATTGGCATATATATTTGCTACTGCTTGATTGAGTTATAGGTCTCTCTCTTAGTATCGAGTATCCTAGTATCCTTTCCTCGTACAGCCTTTTAGCTACTCCCTATATATTCCAATCTGTCTCCTTCTACTTCTTGACATATTCATAAATTAAAATGCCACAAGGTATCCCTCAGTCGAGCACTCCCCGCCTGCTATAACACTCTTACTTATTGCTATTTAGCACTGTGTGAAAAATCAAATTGCAGAGTTCATAACCAGAAAAAAACCAACAAAAATTATGGCTAGCAACAAAAAAAAAAAACCTGCTAAACAATTTGCTTCGATTGCCATAAAAAAAAATTAATTAGAAAGTAAAAAAAGTACTAAAAATTTAGCATATAAACAAATTATAATCAACCTAATTAGGTACAATTGTAGCTATGCAAATTATATGGAATATGACTAAAAATATGCAGGAGTATATACATACAATATAGACGTAGATATATAAATGTATTATACATATCAGTCAGACATCAAATAGATTTTATTATGGGTAATATGGGAGAATTTGATTGTTAGATGGTATAGATCTATGCTCTTCTCACATTCCTATTGCCTTTCCTAAGTATTCCACCTTAAGGAACACCTCTATTTATAAGTCTATCTATCCTTAACAATATATACATACATCATTCTCGATTCTCTCATCAAAGCTTTTGTTTGTTTCACTAGGGAAAAATGTTGGCCTCTGTTAGGATCGGACAAACAATGGAATTTTATGCAAATAGAGGCGTGCAAATTGCGAACGCATTTGTGCAAATATTTTTAAATATTATTATTATACTATAGCTATAGTTGTTGTTTCTTATATGCCATCAGTTTCGTTTTCAGTTCGATTTGTGTACATTACCAACAAACAGGTGTCGACAGGTGCCTGTGTGTGTGCGCGTGTGTGTGTGTGTGGATAGCGTTATTTACCTGCAATTGAAAACGAAAGATACGTTAAAAAAGGCAAATTCCAAGAAGCATTTCTTGTATCTCTTAATAACTAGCAATAAGAACAGACATTCGATTGCCTTGGGCCAGCCAAAATGTGGGAGTGTAATAGAGAATGCGATAAGAATTAGTTTCCATTTGTATTGGCCTCATTCTTTTGCTTAATTGCTTTAGTTGCCAATCTCTGGCTAGGTTGTAATTCTCAATTAGTTCAGGCGTTGCTCAAGTGCAAGTAATCAATATTACAGAGCTGTAAATATTAGTTGTACCATCTGTATATATAAGTATTATTTCTATATATTATGTAGCATGAAGATAATTTGTTTCTGTATCTATATATTTTCTTCATTATTCATTACGATTTCTCCTGTCTATCTATCTCTATTTTCTCTATCTCCAAGTTTCCATCTCTTTCTATGGAATGGATCTTCAAACTCCTCTGCCTTAGATGTTTTCTTTTCTGTGTATAGTTTCCTATGTATCTCTCTCATAAGATTATCAAATTTCTTGATCTATTTTCCCATAATCCTTTCTATTTGGCATTGTTATGCTCGCTCTATATTTGCTGTTCCATTAAATTCTTCATTTCTTTTAGACCTTTTCTTTCCCAATCGTCTCCATTTTACACTTCCTTCTAGATTTTTGCAGCTCTCTCCATCTCTCACTCTGTCACTCTATATTTATTTCTTCCTTTTACTTATCTGAATATTCTGTGCTACTTCTCCTTCTCGCTCCTTCTAGGTTTCTCTAGCTCCTACCATCTATCTCTCTGTCATGCTCTCCTTCAATGATGCTGTATCTCACTAGCTCTCTGTCTCTCTCTCTCTCTCTCTCTCCCTCTCTCTCTCTCTCTCTCCCTCTCTCTCTCTCTCTCT
>NW_022045966.1:94783-108760 GCF_001654015.2 Drosophila navojoa
TTCAGGGGATCTCGTAGTCGAGCAGTCTCGACTAGAGCTTTCTTTCTTGTTTCTAATTACTTGGCTCCTTCTGTTTAACCAGCTTGCATTGTTGATATATGTACATATTTCTTATTCTCAATTTGCATTCTAATTAATTGAGATATCTTCAATTATTATTTGGTCGAAATACCATAAACAGCCGTCAGCTGTTTACTTACGCCAGAAAACGAAATAGGGCTGCGGGTTCGATTGTCGTTTAAAGCAAACTTTTTAGAATCGAAGCTAAGAAAACAATTTGCTAATGACAAAAGAATGAGAAGAAAACGAAAACGAAGAAACGAAAAGGAAAATAACAATTGTAGTTGTTATGGCCTATGCAATTGCCTGATTAGATTGCGACTTTTTAGTTGGAAGCAATAATAATTATCGTGATCACGTTTATAATTACAAAGTGAAGGCGCTGCAACCAATGTAACTTTCATATATACCCACTATATCTATGGCTATAGATATAGTATATCTATCTATATCTCTTTTTGTGCTGTGATGCAAACTTATATGTCAAGTTCAATTAGATTGTTGCATCAACTCAGTTAGTCAATTCTCCCAGGAAGTAATTGATAGCACCGACAGCACCCGAGAACATTTGTGGCACGAAATCATCATTTATCAATTTTTAATTACGATACTGAGAGGCGGGCGCCAGTTCGCATGACAATCGACTACGCAATAAAAAACTATATTAAAAGGTAAACAAAACTGGGAGAAATCAATGCTAGAACCAACTCGAACCAACTTGAGTTGAAGTAGCAAAAATCTTCAAGTTGAGGAGTAAACAAACGATTCGAGAAGAGATGAAGTTAAAAACTTAGATAGAGGGCTGTCTATAAAAATCAAAGAGTATATGAGGCTAGTCTTATGTACAAAAGTTTAGCTTCTAGGAAATATTATTTTTATGAACTAACATTAAACGTTTTATAAATTTTTCTGAAACTTTAAGTTCTGCTTTAGCACGGCTTAAGCATGAAAGCAAAACAATTCTACATATCGATTAAATGATATTTATCAAAGGAACCTAACATGTTCTCTAGAGATCAAGTTTAGAACTTGAAGAGAACTGAGATATAGGATTTTTAGGAACTGGGATATAGGATTTCTAGGAACTGTATGAATAGATCATAAACATTTTAAAACTATATTAAGCAGTTCTTGAACTGAAGTTTGGTATACTCCATAAATACTGGATTATGGCTAAGAAAGTATTAGAAATTCGCCTAAAAATCTATTTCTACTCACTTAATTCCATTTTGTATGCATAGAGTATAGATTTCTCTATTTCGGAAATCAATCACAGACATTATACGCTGAGAAGAGCTACAGATACTCATCTGTCATTTTATAGCTGTAATTACAAGCTGCATGACATTTCGTCAAGTCACGCCATAAAACAATGGGAACCGTACAAAACAGAACACAAAAGTAGAATTTAATAGTAAAAAAAATCAAAAAACAAAAACCAAAAACAAATAATAATATCAAAGCCAAAACGTGCAATACGCAATTAAACTTTAGAATTAGACAAAAACAACAAATAGACACAGAGTGCGCTCTGCCTCAAAGCAATAAATAAATACTAAAGAGTCTATACGGCATATGGGTAATCGTTTAATTATATTCAACTCAGCTGCCTCGGCAATATAATTGTCCTAAAGCCGAGCCACGTGTCACATAGCTCTAATGGAATGCAAAGTGAAGCGAGAAGTGAAGTTACAGATGCATAGATTACAGTCAGATAGAGAGATACATATATGCATATCTAGATCTGACTGCATATGCTTACACAGAAAGTCGAGCGAAAAGCTCTCAATCTATCTATCTCTTTCTGTATCAGTAACTCTTATTGTTGCTTGTATCCAACTTTAGCTT
This sequence comes from Drosophila navojoa, assembly GCF_001654015.2. The sequence continues at coordinate 96,692 of NW_022045966.1, forward strand.
GAACTTTTTGGGAATTATAAATGAATTTAGTTTGGATGACTCCGACTGTACTTTTGGCAACTCCAATGGATTATCTTAGATATTCCATGCCTTTATATACATAATACTACATTACTTTACTATTTTATTGTTTTCACCTTTCATCAACTCAATCAATATATTACATAAATTCTATAAAGCTTGCATTCAAAAAAAAAATACTTGAATGCAACAATTTTCGAGTTTTTTATAGTATGTCTAGAAAATAAATGGGCACAGATGCCAGCTAAGCAATAAACAAAATATTGTATTGCACAAAAACTGTAAAATTGTCAGCTGGATTCAATAAATGTAGTCGAGGCGAAACAACTGTTTCAACAATATCAAAGAGTCGACAAATAAGTGTGTGTGTGCTCAAGTTCTAGATTCTATATGCCATATTATGCGATTATATGATATGCATTATATAAGAATAAAAACAAAAATTTGCTTAAATATGGAATATAAAATAATGAGTTCTCAAAAAGATATTAAAACGGCAAACAAAAATTTTATAGCACGAGTCTAAAAAGAAGAGTGAAACAAGATTTTAGAAAGTATATGAATATATAATGACAAGGGGAGTAATATGAACTGATATTTATACAATATATATCAATCAGCCTTCGATTACCTTGACTCTGCGCGCAAATCACATATAATTTTCAAATACTTATAGCTCAATAGGTGTGACAAGCCTATATTGACGAGCTGATGCTTCAATTAGCATTAGCTGTCTCACCTTTGAGACGTCTGATTAGTAATACCCAATACATATATACGTATATGAATATTATAGTGAAACAGCTCGCTATATAATATTTTTTTTTTGCATTAAAATTACAGCCCACTCAAGCAATTGCTGCGTATGAGTGTGTGTGGTATGTGGGCTAACTATATATAGCTATAAATATGCCGATGAATTTTGCTATAGCTATTAATATATTGTATGTGCGATATCTATATCTCGATATATGCATATATATACATACATATACACATATATTCGACTGACTAATGCCTAAGAATCTGGGGATTGCCGCTGCCAACACGTGTTGCCTGCCTGCATATGATTTATGCATTTTTTCCATGATTGAGTTAAGTGACTTTCACAGCGCAAGAGCGAGATAGAGATGGGCCGTAGAGCTTGGCTTGACTTTATATATATGTACATATATGCATATATTTATTTGTGCCATCTTTGTAAATTTATTGTTTAAATTTAATTTTTTTATTATTTAATTTACGTTATATATATTTTTCTTGTTGTTGTTGTGATTTTGCTTCTTTCTTTCGCTTGTCAGCGCAAAATGTCAAGACGCGACGTGAGTTTATTGCACTCGAATTGTGTGAAAGAGATGGCAACAGGCATACGGCCAGCCTGTGGGTGCGAGAGAGCTGCAGCTAGCCGGCAACAGCTTTCAAATATATATGAAATCCGGCGTTAAGTGCTGGCACAAACAATTTTTACGGCTCATAAATGGACTTGCACACACACACACACGCACACACACACACTGCATATAGTATAGCTATATACTTATAGCATATACTATATAGTACGATTCACTTATCAACATCAATCACAGCCCAAAGGTTCATTAGACTAAGGCCCAAGTCAAGCTTTTCAGCACGTGCAAAACCTAACGCAATGAGAGATAGACAGAGGGAGAGGGCGAGAGGGGCTGGGGGCACAGGCTCCACACTAAAACAATATTGTATATAGTAGCTATTTTAATTTTCTAAATTGATGTCGTTGCACAAAAAGTTGAGCTTTAAGTTTATCTCGTGATCTCAAGCCCTCTGCCTCTCCCTCTCCCATCTCTACAATATGTTTACTTCAGATGAATTTATTAAGCCGAACTTTTATTGCAATTTTCAGTAATTCCACTAATTTATGTTTGCATATCGATCTATTCTGTATGGTATATTAAAAATTAAATTTAAAACAAGTTAAGCATATTGTTTTTTATTGTCTCTCTTAAGATCACCCTAGCTTTAGCTCTATTTTTAGCTAGTTTCATAGCTTTCCAAGTGCTAAACACTCTGTTCTATTGTCTTCCCATTCAATCAACTCAAATTTATACAAGTTTTATATTTCATTAGCATCTCAACTCGTACTACTATAAACTACAAATTTCTAGTTTTTTTTTTAATGAACGCAACTATATAAATATACTATATATACCATATATATATATGATATACTTTATACTATTTTCATTCAGCACATCTAGCTGGAGCTTGTATAATCAATTTGTTTGTTGCGGGTCAAACTATGTCTACTTGACGTGTTTGAATTTTCGATTAGGCTATCTCTCGCAATCCACTGAACTGCATTACAAATTTTTAATTTTTTTCTTTTTTTTCACTCTTTTCTTTTTGATTTTTACTTTTTTTTTATTAACATAATAATTTCGACAGTATTGTGCACACACTCCCTAACTCCACAGACTAGCCGGCCCTACCCCGCCTCCTGCCGTCTCGATTCCTTTCGTAACTATGCAAAGTCTATGAATTTTCGTAATTTCACTTTCTTTCGACGTGCGGCGCGGCGGACTCTCTGCTGGCTACGTGCCATTAAAAATTGGCTATGGCCATCAATATGAAAAAAGCAACAACAACAACGACAAAACTCTATAACGAGTATTATGTAATCCGGCCTCATTTGCCCCGTTGAACTACCGACAGTGACGACAATAAGTAAGTGCATCGAATTATATTACGAGCACAAAAAAAAAAAAAGAAATGAAGAAAGAGACGAAAGAGAAACGAGAAAAAGCTCGAGTGTAAAACCTATTTGATATACTTAATACAAAATAGGCGCAGTCAGTGTAATTCGAGCTGAAAGCTCGAACTACTTTCAAAAAGCTCTGGCTTAGAATTCGCAAACAGTTTAGGCCGAATGACCTTATGGCAGAATTTTGGCTATCTTAAGCTTCAATCTCTTGACTAATGAGTGGCCAAAGGAAGCATCAGAGCGATGTCCAATCAACATAAATCACAATTTCCATGTACTCTATTTATAATGCTAGCGGCTTCCGTTTAGACTAGATTTATTTATATAAATTTAGAATCAAAGCATAAAAGGCGCATAAACAAATTGAAAACGAAACGAAATCGAAATCGAAATCGAAATCAAAATCGAAATTGAATTAATTAAACGAAGAAATAAATAACAAACCAAAATACACATTATCAACAGACACTCGAGATCAAATGAAGACGAGGAAGAAGCAGACGAAAGACAAGAACACGACGATTACGTAATGCTGTCCATTAAGACAATGAGAAAAGGAAGGTAAAAATATCAAATAGGGTATGAAAAAAAAACATACACGCACACACACACAGAGAAATATTTATTTTTGCGCACTCTGAAGTGTAACAAATTGTGAAAAAGACAACCCACGACTTTTGATACCCTGGAAATTGGATAGCCAGGGTAGCTTATTGGTGCTGAGAGAGACTTTGGGGAGTTTAGTTGAGACTGACCATGCATAGCTCTCACTATATCCCATGTACCTCTATATATATGTATATCGATAGATATGTATATCGATTGAAATTATCCATGAAATCGATGAAAATTGATAAACAAACAACAACTATTTCAGCATATCCATTTCCCTTTCAGAAAGTTTTTCTCTTTAGAGTCTAAGCATATCATCTATCGTGTATCAGTTCCCATTACATTCCATTCCGTACTCATCTGCAATTTTCGCGGTATCTGCTAGTCGTTCACTCCCCCACAGCCACAAACCTATAGCACTCGCTATTTGTATTTGTTTCTAGTTGAACGAATTGCTTATTGTCAGCTCTTGAGAAATTTTTTAATTGGTACTCCTCGATAGACTCCCAGATACCTATGTATATATTTATATATGTATGTATGTGGGCTGGCTCTTGAGCTATAAATTTTAATCGGCTTATGGCAGAAATTGTGTTGAAGCCAGTGGAGCGCAGTAGCTGATGCAGCGCCCACACACACACATATACACACACACACACACTTGTATTTTCTATATTATATTATATGATTAAAAATAGAAATTCAATTTCAATTATAGTTCTCGGCGAACTCGAAGCTTAAGCCACTTAGCTGAATACCGAGAGCGGCGAGAAGTACTCAAGTGCATCCATCAAGATACAACAAAATACAAACACAAAATTGGATTACGGCGAAGCGTGTTCCGGTTCGCTATAGTCGAGTTGAGTGATTTTTTTCTCCTTCTCGTTTTCGATATACTTTTTTTTCTCCTTTTTTTTTTTGCTTACTTAGGTTTTTTTTTTTTGTTGCTCTTTACTTTGCATCTCATGCTTGATTTATGATGCTCAACACATTACGCATACGCCACGTGCGGCGACAACGACGTTGACGATGACGTTGACTGTCGCATAAATTGCAAACGTCGTGTCTTTTTTTTTTCGTTTAGGGCTTTACCTGAATGTATAAGAAATGTAAAATGTTAAAGCTATGTTATTCATTCAGTGTATGAACAAAATTTGTTGAAGAACTTTTGTAGCTTTGAAACTTGTTGTATTTTTTTTGTATTGCTTCTTCCATTGTAGAAGCTTGAAGAAAGTAAAGCATTGATTCTAGGTATTTTCTATGTATAGCAAGGTTTACTTTTAAAATACTTTGGACTTTCGATACTTTCATTGTCTGGTTTATAGTTAGTTATATAATCCATACTAGGAGTATAACTCCTCTTCCCTTCCTTCCTCTTCTTCTTTAGTAAGTATTTCTTATTGCATTTTTAACACTTTTCCCTTAACTTAATCATATTAAAAGTACAACTCCTCTTCCCTTCCATCCTCTTCTTCTTTACTAAGTATTTCTTACTGCATTTTAAAACACTTTTCCCTTAACTTAACCATATTTGATTATATATAACTACAATTTCCCCTCCTTCTGCTTCTTTAGTAAGTATTTCTTATTGCATTTTAAGCACTTTTCCCTCAACTATTCAAAGCTTACGCAGAGTATTTCACACGGCCTTAAACTGAATTTCGTTAACTTCAATTCTTAAACTAAGCGAGCAGCATATATACACATACATACACACATACATCCATCTATATAGCTTTTGTATTACTGCCTGTGGCTATAGCCTTTGCGAAAAGTTCATTCAACGCTTCGCGCATTTTTTTCGGTTTTTTTTTTGTTGCAGACTTTGCTACGGTTTGCTCGTTGCGCTTTAGTTGGTCTCTGTGTCAGTCGAACTTTGAAAAATGCCAGGCTACACACACACATACATACATTTGTATATGTGTGGCAATGTGGCAAACATTCTACACACACAACTGCAGCAGTAGCCGCAACTGCGCTTCGTTTGATTGCAACAAAGTGAAAGGAGTTTTTCGTTTATTTTTTTTTTTTTTTGTTTTTTCACAAACATTTATCTTGCTTCTTTTTTTTTGATTTTTTTATTCGCAATGCATTTTTAAAATTATTTATTATTTATAATTTTATCGTTGGCTAAAATAATTGGCTTTAAATATTTCGGCAAAGTTAAATAAGTATTATGAATAGCTTCCTTGAGAGCTCAGAGCTACGAATTGAACATTGTACCTATAGACGGAAGTGCACGACTTGTGGATGCCCTGAAGCTGAAATATGACAGCATTGGGGGAGTTGGGGTAACCAATAAGTATACTTGATATTCAAGTTGAGTTTTAGCAGAAAATGGGTTGAAAATTTGGTTGATTTAAGTCTCAAAAGGTAAGAGCTAGGCTACAATAGCTGAAATTGTTTATCGATTATTATCGATTTCTTATTAAAAGTTATACTTAGCGGCTATATAAGGCAAAGTGGGCAGATGGGCAGACATAACTGGAATCGATCTAGTTTTTAGCTCTTTTAGATAATGAGCAATTCATACAGAGAGACGGACTATCAAGGTTGTTTAGTTTGGATTTACTTTACAAAATCTAATTCGATTCCCCATCAAAGTTATCGATTAATTAAAATAAGCTTAAACTAGGCATGAGGCTCTGACTTTAATACTTTCGGGGAGCATTCCTACACACAAAGAGATAAACAAGCAGAGATCTACCCTGAATCCGACTTCCCTTGGATATTACTATATACTATACCAAATACTATACTATATAGAATACTAAATACTATACTATACCATATACCATACCATATACTTTACTATATACTATACTATAAACCAACGCAACCCAAGCTCCTTTTATCTGCTCTAAACATTTTCCACACTAACAATATACCCCACATCTAAGCGTTTTCATTAAAGGGGCATCAAAAAACGTGCCCACAAAATTTGTAGATCAATTTGATTGCATTTTTTTGCTTAGTTTCAGTAGGCGTCGTTGCTCAGTGAAAGGCAGCAAGAAAAGGGCCTCAAAAGTGGGCTGAGAAATAATGAGCAGTCTGGCGCTGCGAATTGAGTAATTATTTTGATACTCCTACTGCTACTCCCATACTCCTATACTCCTACGCCTACTCCTACTACTGTTGCTGTCTGTATGTGATTATTTCGTATTGTTTACGATACATAATATATAATTTGTGGTATGCCCTCCTCATATCGGCGCTGTTTTTGTGGGTGCTGGACATTGCGTGTCACAACGGGTCAGTCATTAAAAGCGATTTTGCTTTTTTGTTTTTTTATTTTTATTATTTTTTAATGTTTTTATTTGCTTATTTTTATGATGATGCACATCATGCAAAAAGCATGTTGAACTTTAGCGATAACACGCGGCAACAGCAGCAGCTATAACAGCAGCAGCAGCAACAGTTGCTGGTGAAAATGAGCATTGAACAACGCTTTTCACTTAGCAAACAAACAAACAAACAACAATTGCCAATGCCCAACCCCAAAAGCAGTTTCAACCAAAAACATAAAAAAACAAATACAAAAACAAAAAAACTCAACCACAAAGCGGTTGCTGTTGCTGTTGCAGTTGCTGTGGCAATTGAATGCCTCAACAGCAACAACAAAATATATGAGCAAGCTGCATGTGTGTGTGTGCGTGTGTGTGTTTGTGTTTGTTACAATGCCCCCAAGTCATGCACATGCACATGCACATGCCAAACCATTGCGCCACAATCAACAACAACAACAGCAGCAGCAGCAGCAGCAACCACCTGATTGCAACTGCAACTCGTGAGATTCAGCCTCAAGTTGCATTTGCGGCCAGCCAGCAGGTAGATATCTAGACTTCAACTTTTAATATGGCCAAGCTTTCATTATCTATCTATCGCCAATTAGATCTTTTATTTAACTGATGCAAATACAAATACAAAAAAAAAAATAAAATAAAATAAAATACAAGTTTTTCTCAAGAAAGTTGCACAGTAAATTTAAGCTTAAAATTAAAAAAAAAAAATTTTTTTTGATTGCATTTCATAGAAAATTAAATAAATAAAAAAAAATGTATAAAAAAATAAATAATTGTAAGGCTTTTAAGTGACTTAACATTTAAAATATTGTTATCAATATAAATATATATATATATTTTTTTAAATTTTTCATAAACTCAATATTTTTTATAAAAAAAAATCTTTATTTTTCAGCAAGACTATTCTTTCACAAAAATCATTTCACAAATGCTTTTTAATATTTTTTATCAAGATAATTATTCCTTCATTTTTACTTTTTTATTTTATTTTTTGTATTTTATTATATATTTTTAAAATGTTATAACAAGTCTTTGTTAAAAATATTTAATAAATTAAATTATTTAAATTATTTTTTTAAATATATTTTTCTTTTTTAATTTTAATATTATATATGTATATATATATATATTTTTTTTTTTTTAATTATTCTTTAATTTTTAGCAAAATATTATATAATTTTAAAATTTTATAACAAAAATTTTCGTAAAAATTATTTAAGAAATTAAATTGCCTGCAATTGATTTTTTTTAATTTATATTTTTCTTCTTGTTTTTGATTATTATATATTAATATTAATATTGATATTCATATTAAATAACAATTATAATAAATATTTTTTGCCCTATTATAATTTAATCTTTTCTAAATTTTAACTCTTCTCGTGTAAAATATGTATTAAATTGTTCTACAATTTATTTAATTATTGCTTACTTTATATTTATTATTTTATTTATATATGTATTTGGTAAATGTTTCACTTTTTTACTTGAATTATCAATTAATTGCATCATAAAAGAAAGAGCTAAGGAGACATTTGCTAATGAGGCTTTGTTACTTGCTATCGATAACAGTTCATTAGCTTGTCTATCGATAACAATGGCCAGCTAATAAAGCTAATGCTTATCGTTTGTCGGCATTTGCATTTGCCCATCTTTTTATGTTTTTTTTTTTCTTTCTTTCTGCTAAGCGGCATGAAAGTGAAATCTTTTGGAAACGCGCTTTTCTTCACAGTTTTTGTTGTTGTTGTGGCCAAAAATTTTACAACAGCCACAAAAACAAACAGAAAAAAAGAAACGCAACAACAACTGTTTGCGGTTATTGAATTGAGTTTTTTTTTTCATTTTTTTTTTCGCTTCATCTTCTCTCATTCATTTCATTTCATTTCTTTTCTCTCGACTATAAACTGCGATGCTTACTTACGATTGCGGCAATTGAATAATATTCAAATGATTCAGAGACTATTCAAATAGGTTTTCGAGCGATTCGGCGGTCAGTGGAATTAGCTTACCTGCAAATAGAAGAAGACAAAATATGCGAAACGCAGGCGTCAATAAACAGTTTATTCAAATCATTCAAATTACATGCGAAATACATTGGCAACAAGTGAAGAAGTGCAGTAAAATCGGCAAGCCGAATATGAAATGCTCTTTGTATTTGATTTTAGACTTAGAGATTTAATTTCTTGTTTAATAAGGGATGAGTTCCTATAACTAAAATTTACTAAAAGATGCGTTTCTATGGATCAAAGTTTTTATATAATACTGTTTCATATATGTAATATTCTTATTATTCTATAGAAACAATTTTCTGTTTTCTAAAAACTCGAACCTAGATCTAGTCTATACCAGGAACTTAGTTCCTTTAAAATCCTTAGAGATTATATAATAACATATCTTATCCACACTTCTTCAATATAAGCCCAGACATACTCAAAGACAATTTCGATATACTCATTCTCTCTCTATATATATCTCTCTCTACAAAGAAAGAGTATTCCTAGAACGTCATCCATGTAAAAGTCAAGCAGAATAAACAAAAATCAACGAACAAAAGTTGAAAATTAAAATAAATGTGAAATGCTATTTAAAAATATACAAAAAGCAACAACAAAACAAGAAGAGCAGAAACAACAACAACAAGTTGAATGTGGCCAAAAATAAAAATCTTGAGCGCTTGACAACTCGCTCGAATTAAAAGTGGACCCGAATTCTATTAACAAAAAAAAAAAAGATAAATAAATAAAATTTAAATAAAAATTCGCGCTGCTCAAGGCAAACGAGGCGAAAAAATTTAATAAAATATAAATATAAATGAATAAACTAAATAAAAGAGTTGAATTTAATTCGTTTTGATTTTGTCGCCATCATCAAAACAAAAAGAAAACAAAAACACTGAAAATTCTTGTTTTGGTCATCCAATTGAATACAGTTCAAAATTTCGACAGCTTGTGCTCTACTTTAGTTGGAAAAGAGAAAGAATTAACAATTATTTATATAGGCTCTATTTGTACAGTTGCTCCAGCTGTGTTTTACTTCTTTCTTTTGCTTTGGGGGTACCTATCGAAACTATTCGATTGTACGATATGAATATTCCATATACAAAATGGGAGCATTAACAAAACATATTGCATACAATATAAAGCATGAAAACAGCTGTAGACCTCTGTAGAGAAACAGTCCCATTGAACTCGATGGCTACCAAAACTAGACTAGACTGAATATATTTAGCATATAAGAGCTCTTGAGCCACAATTCTTTATATATAGCTCTTCTTCCTCTGCTTCTGCTTCAGCAGCATTTTGGCAGTGGGTTTATTTAGTAGCCTCATTGAACTCGGCTGTTATAAGAGCTAGTGTTTCAATTTTTTTGGCATGCAAGTTCTTTGACTGCATTTCTTTAAATAAATTTTTATATGCATATGGTAGACACTTGGTAACCAATGTAACCTCATTGAACTCGATTACCATGCAAGCTAGAGTTTTAGCTTTTTTGGTGTGCGAGCTCTTCTTGAAATATATTTCAATGTGCCATAGCATTGACCCTTGGCTATCATTGGAACTCGAAATAACCTCAGTGAACTCAGCTACTATTAGTAGTAGTAAGCTAGAGTTTTCTGTTTTTAGTATACAATTTCTTCTTCTTGACTTCTTTGAATATATTTTAGTATGCCAATGTTTGTCAACCATTTGAACTGTCAAAAATCTCATTGAACTTGGCTTCTACATAGACCAGGTTCAAAACCTTTTAGCTTTTTTTTTTAGTTCACATTGAATATTCAGATCATAGCAACAAAATTTCGCAGTAAAAAGTAAATAAAAGCAAGTTTTTGTTTATGTTTAATTAGGCATTTGATTTGTTTCTAAATATATGCTTGTATAGTTTCTATTAAGCCCAAAAGCAATCTGTGAGCCACTTTTAACGGTCTCTTAGCTGTATAATAAATTAATGTTTATATTCTCTTTATGGCTGGCTGAAAATAGCTCTAAAGAGTACCTAAATAAATATATATTGCGACCATGGCATTTACTTAGCCCCCAGGCTAAGAGATACAAGTTTATCTGACCAATGAGTTTTTGATGGTTTTAGCTGAATGGGTCATTGATGTGGTTCCTTTAAAAGGTCTCTCTCTATCTCTCTCTCTCTCGCGTTTTGTACCCTCCTGTTAAGTCTTTTTCTCAGTCCATATCTGCTCTGCCTTTCCTTCCTCTATCTAAACTTGGTATCACCACAGACTTTAGACTTTTCTGAACATATAATTTCGCTCTCTCTCTCTCTCTCTCTCTCGCTCTCTCTGCCTCTGTCTCTCTCGCTCTCTATCTCAACACAGCCTTGTCTTTGTCTTCTTGCCGCTTTGGTGCTTGTGCTTGCGCCTGAGCTTCTGAGTGTTAATTCAATTAGCATTTGACTTTTCATTCTGCTCTTGTCCTTAACTGACGCTTTGGCTTCTGCATACGAAAAGCAACAACAACAACAACAACTGGCGCTTAACTGCGCCCATTTGTAATTAGAACACAGACCAACAACAATGCAAATTTTTCATTTTTATTTTGCTGACGCTCGAGTTCGACGTCGCATTGCGTCGTATAATGTAATCAAAGTCAAATCGCGCTACACATATGTTAATGCCAAACAGTCCAATGCATATAGCCAGAGTACATGCACACACACACACACACACACACACACATACATACTATATGCATATGTCTAACTATGTATCTGTGTGTTGAGGCTCACAGCTATTTAGCTATTTAGTTTGTGCATGAAATACCCGACGGACAACGCACTTGGCGACCTTCGCCGTGTACGCCGCGGCATACTCAGCCCAAGGTTAACAATCAATAACAACAACAACAACAGCAGCAACAACAGTAGCATAAGTAACAACAGCAACAACAATAGATAAAAGCGCATTAACTAGAGCAAATGCTCGGCAGTTATTCGGCTCTCGGCCGTCATGCATTTTCTGATAAATTCAACTCCGGTTTATTCAATGCAACCAGCAAATCCGGGTACGCCCGCAGTTAAAGTTGGACTCTACCGAGTTCTTATCTTTCTATGTTTATCGGAGTAAGGAATCTAAGAAGAGACGCTCGCCTGGGCTCAATTACTCTCTGTTTTAAAAACTTCTACCTCATAATTCTCAAAAAGAAATACCTAGATAATGAATGCAGAAGTTTATGGTAAGGTCAGCTGATATGATGGGAGGTTACGCTTCTTGATAATTCACCATTTGAGTATCATACAGCCGAGATCAAAGTAGCAAACATCTGCTATATATGTATCTGTATCTGCATCTTTATCTCTTTCAGTATATTAATTATACTTGTATCTACATCTATATCTATATCTATATCTATATCTATATCTATATCTATATCTATATCTATATCTATA